>NQII01001087.1:139483-181479 GCA_002778355.1 Clitarchus hookeri | reverse complement strand
GAGTGAAGGATTCTACGTCTTCGACAATGTGAAAACAATTATTATGTGCAAATACTGAAACATTAGGATAGAGTGGCAAAGGAAAGACGCGTGCACGAAACATAAAAACAAAAGAAATTAGAACTGAAAGTGAGCACAAATTAAAATCATACGTTATTAAAAACCAAATAATAAAGAGCGGATATTAGTAAAACAAGACAAATAAATTAATTATTATAGGTTAAACGAGATAATCGCACAAATTCTCTGGCACGTGTGTCAACAACACAAGGACTACAAAGGTTAGTAAACAAATGGCCGTGTTACTTTCACCTTGAGCGTGATCATGTGACTATGCAAGAAACGTTGAAATCTAAATACGTTAGCATCACGTCATTAATAATTGTCATAATAATATACAATTCTTTTCGACGCCTATTTGTAAGCGATAAATTAACAATTACGTTAAAACTTTGGAACTATTTCCTCTCTTTGTGCTGGCAACCTAATGGCATAACTGTATCCGCGCTCGCCGCTGTTTGTAATGTTATATGCATGTCGCTAACGGCTAGGGTGTTTTTTTCAAAAGTTGATTTTCAAAAGTTTCTTCCAGTCATGACCAACTGTATGAAGCTGCTTAAAATTTTCATGACTAAAGCAAAATAAAATCAATTTAATTTCACAAAAATACATAAATAACCAAAAAATTCAGTAAAATTTTGGAAGTCTGTCCTAACATTAAAATTACAATAATTATATTTTATTATAACTAATTAGGATACCTGGGGCTTCAAAATAAAATTCTGTAGAACATTAATTTGTTCAACTTAAAAAAAATTCAGAAGATTGGAAAGTTATTCACAATACGGTGTTTACAAAATGCTGCTCCTGCTCTGGATAAAATTTAATGTTATATTAAAATTGAGAGCGAGCATCAACATATCAGCTTGTTAACATACAACCACATGATTAAAGTAAACGAACACTAAAATACAAATGATTACAGTTTGACAAACATTACATTTGGTACTTATCTTTTGTTTAAAAAGTCCTCAAAAAAATCTAATTAACAAAAAAAAATATTTGCAGTGAACATTTCATTAAAATGCCATTATCTTTATAGGTTATATACGTTTGTTGCAAGAAAACACAGTTTCTAATTGCTGGCAGTGGTATACATTAGCATCAAGCAAAAACTATAGTTGACGATGTAGTTCTGCGGAGTCGAGAATCAAATTCCCAACACTAGGAACAACGATTGGAATTCTCTTATTCTCATTTAACAATCAACCTGTGTTAATTAGCATCAATTCATAGATAGTGGACCACTTATAACCTGAGCCTATTGAGTACTGGGTAAGCACTTGGGTGGCTTTCATTTCCCTACATAACCAATGTAAATAAAGAAGATACAGCAATAAATTAATTAAAATTGCATGCATGAAATAAATATACATATTAAACATAACCTACTGCTAAATAAATTGTGATAAGACAATAATATGTATNTATACATATTAAACATAACCTACTGCTAAATAAATTGTGATAAGACAATAATATGTATGTAGGAGCAACAAAAGGATTACCCAAGAAGAATAAACAAAATATGAATTACTTATTTTATCCTTCAGATAATATTCAACAATCATCAGTTCCTAGTACTAACTCTGAACAGGTAAGTGAAATAGTGTTTTCTTTCAGACTTTATTTTCTGCTGTAATACCGCCCTTAGGTTGTTGGAAGTAGGAAGCCTTGAGTGCGGGACAAAGCATGAAATATGATACAAACATAGTTGATTATCTCAGCTAGATCCATCCACTATGGTATTCACTTTTTATCAGCGTAAATGATAGCACAAACCTCATATAAATTAAAACGTGTTAGCAAGTTCAAGTTTCGGGTTACTAGCTGTTACTTACTGTTACTTCCCATTTATTCTATCATGGCAAGTGTGAGAAACTTAATTTTGCCATAGAGGGAATATGCTGGTCTACGATGCAGAATCAATAATGTTACAAGACGCCTGAGGGCCGTATCAGAGTTCGTGAGGGACGGCAGTCTTAATAAAAATAAAACTACTAAATTAGATTTTTAATTTATTCACACAGCTATTATTTACACCATTAAATTATCTATCTTCGCTATTACTCTCTTTATTTCTCTGTGAGCACAATATTTAATGTCTATTTAAACTCTAAGTAATGTCCTTCTCAATGTCTCTGTTTGGACATAGTCAATTAAGTCATACTCATCATTAACACATGTTCAGTCTGTCTGTTGCCATAATTTGTAATGTCTTTCACTCATTCATCCAGTCCAATAGTCCAGCCTGCCGGTCGCATTCTTCATTGCTATAATGCTCGCAGTCGCAGATGTTCCTCTCGGAGGCCTAACACGCTTTTATAGTCGCTGGCCTTGACCTGGAAGGTTTGCCGCACGCAGAAAGAAACTACGGCAGTAATCCACTAGAAAATTCTTCAGATAAACGCAGAAATTCAATCTACTGAAGGTCAGGAGCACACGAGTCACCAAAGGTTTATCATGGCACCAGGCGGAAGAATGCACGACAGCACACTTTGTAAGTAAAAAACCCTGAAAGGATGATCACTATCAAAATAGACACAAACATTACATAATAACCCTGGAATGAATAAATGACCCACATAACTGCAATCGCATAATCTGCAGAGGCTCTTCTTCTGGCATCTAAAGGAACAGGGAGCATATAAAATAATTCAGTTTCATCCTCTTTACTGACTAGCTATATTTCTCACTTCCACGAGAGATAAGATAGAACTTTCCTTTCTATTTAATTTTGAAGTCTAGGTTTGTAGATTACAGGGTTGTTTATATATTCAGAGCTGAGTTATAGTATAGCATCTTGCTNTAATTTTGAAGTCTAGGTTTGTAGATTACAGGGTTGTTTATATATTCAGAGCTGAGTTATAGTATAGCATCTTGCTTCTTTTCCTTCCAGCGTTTCTAAATCATAGCAGTTCTCATTAATTACTTATCACACATGGTTTGGGCCTTCATAAAGTCTGAATAGCTTCTGGGTTGTGTTACTCCATAATGAACTGATAGGGCAGGTACATCGAAGAACTAACTTTTGAGAACTTCTCGAATTTATTACACTTTCCTGCTGCTGAAATCAAGCATGATTTAACTAATTTAATCATTTCTTCTTGTAATTCCTGTTTTATATTCTCCTCTACATTGTTTTCATCCAGTTTAGGTAATTTATTTAGTTCTACAGTCACCATTTTAGTTTGTCAGGTTTTACAACAGTTGTGCTTTCATTAGATATGGTTGGGTGGCTGTGGATGTAATGGTGCATTTCTTTGAAAGTATCCTTCCACTGGTTGCACTGCATAAGAAACAGGTGGTTGTGGAGGCAGTTGGCCAGGCAGTGTTTGCACATGCTTGTTAGGAAATGGTGGTGGTGGAATTTGTGAAATGAATGCCAGTAGCAGGGGGGTGAGTTATTGGAAAAAATTGATTTGAGGTTACAAATTCTGCTTTAGTTTGATTAGGTGTACCCTGTGTTAGTGCTTCTCAATGGGATCATCTCGTGACTTACGCCCTTTCTTCCCCCAGCCCTTTCACTTGTATCCTGGATTGAACCTTGAGCCATTTTTACTAATACCGCAGAAGTCGTTATCAGCCCAATGTAAACTCATTTGGTCTTGACTAGGGGGTTGCTCTTACTGATAATATATTGTATGGATTAGGGTGGTCCTTATATGGGTAAAAAAAAATTTTTTTCGAATTTTTCACGGGGCACCATCTCATTTGATTTTNTAATTTTGAAGTCTAGGTTTGTAGATTACAGGGTTGTTTATATATTCAGAGCTGAGTTATAGTATAGCATCTTGCTACTTTTCCTTCCAGCGTTTCTAAATCATAGCAGTTCTCATTAATTACTTATCATACATGGTTTGGGCCTTCATAAAGTCTGAATAGCTTCTTGGTTGTGTTACTCCATAATGAACTGATAGGGCAGGTACATCGAAGAACTAACTTTTGAGAACTTGTGGAATTTATTACACTTTCCTGCTGCTGAAATCAAGCATGATTTAACTAATTTAATCATTTCTTCTTGTAATTCCTGTCTACATTGTTTTCATCCAGTTTAGGTAATTTATTTAGTTCTACAGTCACCATTTTAGTTTGTCAGGTTTTACAACAGTTGTGCTTTCATTAGATATGGTTGGGTGGCTGTGGATGTAATGGTGCATTTCTTTGAAAGTATCCTTCCACTGGTTGCACTGCATAAGAAACAGGTGGTTGTGGAGGCAGTTGGCCAGGCAGTGTTTGCACATGCTTGTTAGGAAATGGTGGTGGTGGAATTTGTGAAATGAATGCCAGTAGCAGGGGGGTGAGTTATTGGAAAAAATTGATTTGAGGTTACAAATTCTGCTTTAGTTTGATTAGGTGTACCCTGTGTTAGTGCTTCTCAATGGGATCATCTCGTGACTTACGCCCTTTCTTCCCCCAGCCCTTTCACTTGTATCCTGGATTGAACCTTGAGCCATTTTTACTAATACCGCAGAAGTCGTTATCAGCCCAATGTAAACTCTTTTGGTCTTGACTAGGGGGTTGCTCTTACTGATAATATATTGTATGGATGTTATATGATTTTGTGTTTCGGTGTTTGGTTGCACCGTATTACCATGATTTGGTCCAGAGTACAATGGTGCATTATGCTCCAGCTCGATAATTATAAAGAATCGCATCTTTGCGGGAAATGGAAAAAATATCTGAGAACTGCATTTCTGGGCTTACAGAGAATGTCGAAACATTATCAAATTGTGTGTTTTTATTGTTATTTCTTATTTTTGTCTCTTATCACATTGCTGGTACATGCGTACCTACTTCTCCAACTTATTGAGTCGCAATAACCGGTATTAGAAATCAGCTAAATCTTTATATGTCCTACCAGACCACTTTTCCTGATAATGAAATGGTAACTGGGCTAGCACAACTTATACAAACTCGTCATCCTCCATGGGAACAAGTGGTGTGTACACTTGTATATATAGCTAAAATGTTCTTCCAGGGATTTCCCATGGCACGGATAGGATTTTGTCCAGAGGCAGATAGTCCGTGAGATTTCCTTGAATACTATGGAAAAAAATGTTGACTTTCATTCTTTGTAGTTGGTTACCTGGTCTCTGACCACCTCCCACCAAAAGAATGCCATAGACTAAAGACTAGTTCTATACAACGTAACGTATCCGCAACTGATAAACTAAACATGCTTGAATACTCTTCTATGCATTTTAGGTATGTTACAGGGTTTTCTCTGGAGTTTCTTGTAAAAGTCTGTAGGTTTTCTGACCATCGCTTGGCCAGATTTGAATTAATGCAGCAGTAGGGTTAATAGCAGTAGCTCAAGGGCTCTGACTGATTATTTATAACAGACGGAACAACTGGTGTGGCTAATATAAGCAGTGTGAGTAGTATTATTATTGTCTATATACAATTTTGCAACATGTAAATTATTTAGCACATCTTCAGTCCTGCGGTCCATTGTGGATAGCTTGTTTTGTATCTTGCCAATTGGTTTCTCCAAGCATTCTCATGCTAAGTGGTGTGCTATTTCTGTTTGCTTCAGTCTACTTTCTATGTGATTTTCCAATGAACTGAATTGGGTATGTAATCCTTCTTCAAAAATCCTTTTGTCTGTTATGGCAAGTTGAACTGGCTCATGTTATACCTCTTATGCATGCCTCTTCACTGGAAAGTTGCAAAGTAAAATTTTTGCGATTGGTATGTAACTCGGTTTGAATTTCATTCACGGACGTTTTGAGTTCATTCTATGTGCAGTTTAAATCCAATTGAATTTTACCAACACATTATTCCATATGTTTTATTACTTAATTACGTAATAACAGCATTTATTTCTGATGCGAAAGTAACAATTTGGCTGTTTAACTTCAAGATTTTTTTCTCTGTTCTGCTAACTTTTGCTCTAATGCAGTCTGTGCATTTTTCAAAACTGCTATTTGCTTACTTTGTTCTTCAAATTTAGTATCAATTTTATTTGAAAGAGAATTTTGATACTCTTAAGATTTAGTTTTGAGAGATTTTTGCGATTCTTCCTTTCTATCAGACAGAGATTTTTGAGACTCGCAAAATGTACTTTTGATGGATTGTTGGGATGTGTGTGTTTCTTTCCCAATTATTTCAAATTTTGCTAACATGAAAGTTACTACATTACTCATAATTTACAGCTCTAAGAACGTATACGTGATCTTCAACCTTTTTTATTTGTAATATCATTGGCCCCTCCATTCTTTATGTTCATGGAATCTGTGTTGCTGTGCTGTAATGTGGCTTGTTCAACGGATTGCAACCTCACTTCGTTTGAGTCATCATAATGACTTTGTTATTATAGATTTGCAACAGGAACAGTTTTGTCTTCCATACTCTCTACATTAATTGAGCTCCTCAAAAAATATGCCTCTTGTTTCTTGCTACATACTGAATTGTAATTTGAGTTTTCAAATCCCGGTTTGTTTCGATTGCCCCGTGCTTGGGCATCCATCTGTAGTAAATGTACAGTATATGTAACTGAAATAGTTTACGTATGAAATATTCTGTTGGGCGCCTTTCTTAATACATATGGAGGCCTACACAGTAAATTTTGTTAACATACTCAGTAGACCAGAACATCACATTAAACATAAGATGTAACTTATAAAGGGTGGCGAGCAAGTGGGAAAACTAGGAAAAGTCAGGAAATTTNGAGGCCTACACAGTAAATTTTGTTAACATACTCAGTAGACCAGAACATCACATTAAACATAAGATGTAACTTATAAAAGGTGGCGAGCAAGTGGGAAAACTAGGAAAAGTCAGGAAATTAAAGAGACTTCATCAAATGTCGGGGAATATTTTGTGAAAGTCTGGAATTTTAAAACCTCCAATAAACAAATTTTTTTGCCATATAGTTTTAATGTTTAATGTGCTCTGTAATTTGGTTTGATGCACCCAACACATTAACCCATGTATCACCAACAACACTCTCCCTCCCCCCTCAACCATATAAATATAACATCCTCGAAAACAGGATGCCAGGATTACATGGATTGGATAGTACATTAGTCGTTTTTGCTCACTGTTGTGGTAGTGTGGTGTCGTATCTCTTCTGACTAGTAGTGCACGCTGTTGCTGCTTCTTGAGGATTCGTTCTTGAATGGAAAATGCATCAAAGGAAATAAGGAAAATGGAAAAAGTTTTTTTACAGTGGCAGTAATGTAAAATTAAGTGTAGGAAAGAGGAGGGTGGGAAGGTATTAAGAGAAATACGTGTAAAGCTTATATACGTAACATGCCATCATCTAAGTCTACTAATTCAAAGTAAAGTTGTGCTTATCATATGCCAGTTTAATATTGGTGAAAAATAGTAGAGATTATTCATGGAAAAGAAGCTGGGAGAGAAAACGGGATACTTTCTACCATACGTGCAGACAGAGGGTGGTGAAACCAGACATGCAAGATGAGGCATTTTATATTGCTGTCATTTCTCGACTGTTTATGATGCTAAGCCACTTGCCCTGTTCTACATATTTGCTTTGGCCATGCAAATTACCCCATTAAAACTATGTAACGTAGGCAATAGTGTAATAGTAAATTATGTAATGCAGAAAACTATAGATGTAATCAAAAGTTCGGCTTTTGCTACTTCAGTAATGTGCTAATTTCATTTATTAGTTTTTATATCAGTGTTTCTTCGTGGTTATAATGCAGCTCATTAGTACAAACAAAAATGCATTGATATAATGCAATCTAATACAGTAAAACCTCATTAATAGGTGCTTGGTTGGTTTAAATTCTATGTAAATCAAAATTGTTGATAGCCCCCAAACATAAAAATAAGATTTTACATTCAAGATTCCGCATAATATGCGATTTAAAGTAAAATTTCACCAAAGTACGTGTAAAATTCAAATGATATAATGCTGTAGTAATTAAATTCTGGTGTAACAAAATATCATCACAAACGGCCGTATTATGTACGCGCATCAGGTGGCGAGCCACTCTGCTGCATGCACTGCCATGCCTAAAGACACCTGTCAGTAGCAGGCCGAGGACGGCATTTAACAAGTAACTGAGCTGTCATCCCCCAAAGTCCACAGTTATAGAACTTCCACCCTCTTTGTTTTTTTTTTTTTCTGCCTCATTTATTCCTTTACTTTTGAAGCACTGCCTTTATGTTTCTGGGAGAGAAGAAAGAGAGAGAGCTATAGAATTTCCTGTCAAAAATAATAATTTTTTTGGTGGCGCTTTAGTTTTTCTTGTTGTATTTTACATTTAATATAACATGAGAACAAGGAACAGAAAGTACAGTGCACAAATTCTTTCAGCAAATTTTTAAATAATACAGGAAACTGATAAAAATTAACTGAGTATGGCAGCTCGCTTTCAATGATATCCACTTACTAGGAAAACTGTGCTTAAATTGAAAATAGTTATTGAAAAGGCACAGGGTGCAATAAAATGACTTGATAACTTCTATAGCAGTTGTTCCCCCACAGGTAGTTGCCATGCTGTCCTCTTCTTTTTTGCACAGAAGTAGATGCCCTCACACTGAGGTTGTCTTGTTGAACAAAGATATCCCACTGAAAGGAATGTGGGTTAAAGCGGTAAGGGGGAGGAAAGTGCTTGACAGCTGTCAGCTTTGGGAATTTGAGGAGTGCGGGGTAGAGAAGGCTGGGGTGGGAATGATTCTCTTTTGGAAGATGGCTACAGGGAAACTCGTGATTGAAATTCACTAGTGTTACAGGATATGGGGGATCATAAAATGCACATCTATCACAGTTTGTTTTTCCTCTATCCCATTCATACATTTCATCTACACAGTTTTATTTTTATGATCTTTCAATAACAATCACTGTGATTCACCATTAATTTTTAACTTTCCAGCGAAATGTTTAAAGCTGCTGCTCATGTAGGTGGCTAATAATGTACTAAGTTTGGGCGAAACAAGTTTTATTTTAAAACTGATCCTCTTTTTTTCTTGCTTACAAACTGTATTAATGAAAGTTTTCATGTCCAAAGGCTAGCTTCTGTTTTCTATTTCCTTTTCTGTATACATTTTTTCAAACCATTACAACGTTAACTGACAGCTGAAGTTTTCGTTGAAGCAAGTTGCAGCCAGGTAGACAGTACACCAGTTCAGTGTAGAGGCAGTGTGGTGTGTGATGTGAGTGCCATAAATGCCCTTATCACTCCCATACATCTTGATCTTGGACATGTAAAATACTTCTCAGTTTTGAAGCACCCTTAACCATAGATGCACCAACATTTTTTGTTTGCTCCATTTTATGTTTTTTAATAACACAAGCAATATGTGACATGTGTGCGCCAGCACTTATCTTGCCACCGGCAACCACCCTAATACATCAGTGTGCATAAACGACTCAAGTTCTGTCTGTCCCACATACCAGCGGTGCTGTTTAGGCTGCCTTATTTTTGGGGGAAAATGCAAGTGTTATGTGGGTAACAGATTCTAATTTTCTTAAACTTCTGCTATGTGTACACAATTTTCAAAGGGAAAAAGACATGCCTTAACCAAAAACATATAGACCAAAAAATAAATTTTTTAAATTAGATAATTCAAAATTATGTTATTTAAAATAAAAAAATTTCAGCTGATTTTGCATTGCTTGCAATAGATGAGTTTTCTGCCAAGAAAATAAAATCACAGTTGCTGATTGCAGAGCTGCAGTAAAAAAATGCCAAAATTATGGAAGAGGAACAAAGAGAGTCGCTGTTAATTGATAACAAAATTAATTCTCGGACATAACAAGGGATGTTACAGCTATGCTCAAAATTTTGTATTATGTAAAGCTGTTGAGTGAATTTGAGGGGTAGGAAATACTGTGTAAGATGGAATTTTTTTTGTTTAATGCCATTTAAATAATGTTTTCCATATGTTGTATTAACTTAAGTAATGTTGTGGAGTGAGATCAGTGATAAATGTTTGTATTTACTTTTTAGAGTGCGACCAGGGTGCAGGCCAATTCANTAATGTTGTGGAGTGAGATCAGTGATAAATGTTTGTATTTACTTTTTAGAGTGCGACCAGGGTGCAGGCCAATTCAGAGTCAGATTCCGATCCCGGCAATCTGTGCTAGAATTGGCCTGCATATTCATATGAGAGTGGCCATAATGCCGGCAGGCCTCTATGTGCTCGCGCAGGCCTCGGCGTCAGCTGACCAGCAGCTTAGTCGACATGTGACGGTGTGACCACGTGGTCACAGTTTGTAAATTTGTATTCCATTTGTGTAGTGTAGTGTTAAAAGGTAGTCAGTTTACGTTTGTTCAGTATTTGCTTACTAGAAATTGATGTGTTGGTAGTTTTGTTACGTCANCTTAAAAGGTAGTCAGTTTACGTTTGTTCAGTATTTGCTTACTAGAAATTGATGTGTTGGTAGTTTTGTTACGTCAACTGAGTCAACAATAGTAATGGATAGGAAAACATTATTAGAAAATCGAAAACAAGAAATATGGGACAAAAGACTAGAATGCTAAACGCAATATTGTTGACCAGTGTTTGCACGACATTGCACAAGAAATGGGTGTTGAAGGTAGGCGAGATCAACACTTTTCACGTTCGTTGTTGTACATAATGATTATGTTTACTTTAACAATTAATGTAACAGAGTTTACATGTTTATTACACACAGTTTAATGTAGTCACAACATGATATTCAAATATGTAAACAAAGCTATAAAAGAAGAAAACTGCAATAAACAGTTAATGTAATGAAAAATCGTTTGAAACCCAGTATCAAACAAAATAAATGAAAATATTATTAATAAAATCATCAAATACTAACAATTTAACTTTATTCCTGTGCCTTATCACATTCAATCATATTACAAAGGATATTGTTCAAAGTATTCTGCAAACNTAATGTTGTGGAGTGAGATCAGTGATAAATGTTTGTATTTACTTTTTAGAGTGCGACCAGGGTGCAGGCCAATTCAAAGTCAGATTCCGATCCCGGCAATTTGTGCTAGAATTGGCCTGCATATTCATATGAGAGTGGTCATAATGCCGGCAGGCCTCTATGTGCTCGCGCAGGCCTCGGCGTCAGCTGACCAGCAGCTTAGTCGACATGTGACGGTGTGACCACGTGGTCACAGTTTGTAAATTTGTATTCCATTTGTGTAGTGTAGTCTTAAAAGGTAGTCAGTTTACGTTTGTTCAGTATTTGCTTACTAGAAATTGATGTGTTGGTAGTTTTGTTACGTCAACTGAGTCAACAATAGTAATGGATAGGAAAACATTATTAGAAAATCGAAAACAAGAAATATGGGACAAAAGACTAGAATGCTAAACGCAATATTGTTGACCAGTGTTTGCACGACATTGCACAAGAAATGGGTGTTGAAGGTAGGCGAGATCAACACTTTTCACGTTCGTTGTTGTACATAATGATTATGTTTACTTTAACAATTAATGTAACAGAGTTTACATGTTTATTACACACAGTTTAATGTAGTCACAACATGATATTCAAATACGTAAACAAAGCTATAAAAGAAGAAAACTGCAATAAACAGTTAATGTAATGAAAAATCGTTTGAAACCCAGTATCAAACAAAATAAATGAAAATATTATTAATAAAATCATCAAATACTAACAATTTAACTTTATTCCTGTGCCTTATCACATTCAATCATATTACAAAGGATATTGTTCAAAGTATTCTGCAAACGTATTTCTGATACATTTTGCATCACTAGGGATCCTTCGGCACCTTTCCAAAAAAAAAAACTTTCACAGTGAACATCCACATCATTGACATGTCCTTCAAATCCCACCTTGTCTATTATAGTGTNAAAAAAAAAAAACTTTCACAGTGAACATCCACATCATTGACATGTCCTTCAAATCCCACCTTGTCTATTATAGTGTTATGTAAAACACAGATACATTTCACCAACTTGTCAGTTAATTCTACTTTTGTCTCGTTTGGCTTTGCCAAAAAAAGCCATTTAGAATATAAGAAAAGTCCAAAACCATTCTCCACTGTTTTTTTGGCCCGAGACAGGCACTTATTGAAATTGCGAGTCGTAGCAGTCGATGACGGTGGTAGGGTTTCATTAAATATGGGAGCAAAGCGTAAGCATCGTCAGCTATAATCGCATATGGAGCATTGACAGTAGCATTAGGGAAACAGTCCTGTCCTGGAAGATAAATTTGTTGTGCCTCAATAAATTTAAATAAGTTGGATGACATAAACGTGCCTCCGTCACTTTGCTTCCTGTAACCGCCCATGTCAATACAAATTAATCTATGCTTAGCATGAACTAAGCTTTGAAGGATGACCCAATAATAATACTGCTTATAGTTTTAAAAACATTGAACTAGAGTTATCAGGACAAATGATACGCGTTTCCCATCCAAACTGCCAACAACATGACTGAAATTCTAGATGCTTTCAATATCAACTTCATTTTGTTTTAAAAAGTCTGTCGTCGGTACTGGCATGTAAATTATTTGAACAGTNAGAGGTTGTAATCCTTTCCAAATTATTTGAACAGTTTCCTTTACTATTTCTGCAACAGTTTTCCCATTCAAAAGCTAAATGCCAATGCTCAAAATGATATTCCTGTAGAGAGAAATCTGAAACATAGGATAATGCAGATGTAATTAGCGAGGAGTAATCCTACACACACACACACACACGCTCGTGCCCACGTGCATGCATGCACATGCACACACACACAACAATGTGCATCTCATTTCACAGTACAGTTATGTTTTGTTTTTATTTCAGGTGCAGAATTGTGGAAGAAATGGAAATACTTAAAGCACCAATTTAGCATTGAATATGGTAAGCTTCAGTCTATGAGTTCTGGTGATCCAGGTGCGAAGTATCAGGAGTAGACCTGGCCGTATTTCAAGTCGTGGTTTTGGAAGGACACTATTAAGCCCAGAGTTTCGTCAAGAAATTTGAAATGTAATTCGCATCCATCAGCAACTGTACCAGTATATGAAGGTGAAGCTGAAGGCAAAGAAAATAGGAATGATGCAAATTACACACACTTACAAAAGAATGAGGCTGTAAGGACACCCACGAATCTGATGTGTCCAAAGTGGCTGACAATACACAAGTCATTCCTCAGGTTAGTAGTGATCAGATGAGAGGTATGGGGAAATTTGAGAAAAATAGGAAACAGCAACAAGGCAATGCAAAATACATTGAAACTATACTCGAGATAGAGATGGAGAAAGCCATGTTTTTTAAACAAGCTTTTACAAAATTGGAACCAGAAAGCAAAGATTTATTATTTTTAGAAGCCTTCTGCCAGCAAGATTTGTTTGCAAGATGAATTACGTTTCAGAAATAGAATACAAGACGTTGCAGAGTTTGCCTTTCAAGAGGCCTTTTCAACATATCAGATGCTTCCTATTTCCGTGGCGATGTCGCTGGGCCCGCCATCCAACGAAAGCTGTTATATGTACACTTAATATTATTCTAAAAGTGTTACTTCAGAAACAACTCCGAACACATCATCTTCAACAACATTGATACTTATCGGAAGTACAATGTCCAGGCCGGAACCAGCTATAACATGTCAGGACATCCGGCAAAACGCTGAAGTGTTGTGTATGTTTAACTTAAGTAAGTACTTGTGGTTTGGTGTGAAACAACATATAACATATACCTACATATCTGTAGAATTACAGCAAATTTACAACCATTTTACATTCTATATTGTCATGACGTATAATTAAAATGTCTTAAATACTTTTGAATACTGTGTTCAGTTTCTTCATTTTAACAAATAACAAACCCAATAATAAAGATGTCCATTACATTGTTTTAATGTTTTTGCCCACAAGCTTTTTTCTATTAAAATATACATGTTTATACTTTATTATTAAGGAGGTATCTTACCTTAAAGTTACTAGTCTTCTGGCAGTATTTTTGTTTGGTATAGGTTACACCAGTTCTTCATCAAACAGCGTTAGATTATTCTAAAATGCAAAAAATGTTTCTGGTTTCATTCTGAAATATTCAACTGCACTCTCTTCTTTCAATTAGGGGAAAAGGTGGTGATATGCACCAATATTTTCTCTTAATTGGTTAACATCATGACCACTGCATCTTTAAGGTTTCAATTTTAATTGCACATTTTCAGTAGCAATCCCTACAAATGCTGCTTCCTCACTGTCAGATCCATGATTGTGACTATTTTCCATTCCACTGCCAGCTAGTCTAATGCAGACATAACAGATGCCGATTGTTGGAATTTTAATCAGGCTCGAAATTGGTTTGCACTCTGGCCATACCCTTAGGCTACTGTTCAAATATTTTGAAATATTTGTGACTTTTGGAGGATTGCAAGTGGCAACTATGTTGGTGTTACTTACAGCCCATAATGTATTTTCAAATACAATTTTTAATAGATTTGTGGGTCACTTTTATAAGTGGTGTGAAAAAAAAAATTATTTAAGATATAAATTGTATGAACAATAAGCAACATCTCTCTTTGTCACCAACGAGAAACCGTACACCAGCCGTGTGAGTTTTGGTATGTGTCATTGCGGTGACCCTGAAGTTGCTGCGAGCATGCGCAGATGCCACACCGCCAGTCAGTCACATCACAACAATCATGGCGAGTGTACAGCAGAAAGCACAGTGTGTACTGTGGTATGCAGAGTTTAAATTTATTATAGCATTGCAGCATAATTTTCGGCATATGTACGGAGAACATCCACCTACTGATAAAATCATTCTTCGTTGGTATAAACAGTTGAAAGAAACTGGAAATATGAACATTAGGAAATCATCAGGCCGGCAACGCGCATCGGAAGAGAACTTTGAGTGTGTGACTCTGTCTTTACATAGCCCTAAAAAGACTATCACGCAATGCAGTTTGGAACTTGGTCTTCTTAAAACAACAATTCACAATGTGCTTCATAAATGTCTCACTCAGGCTTCATTCTTACAAAATTAAAATGAAACATGCAATTAAAACAGATCAACCTAAATGAGTCTATTTAACTGTAACCATGCCGAGTGCAATAGATGACAATGAAAATTACCTCAAACACATTTTTTTTTACTAATGAAGCATGTTTCAACATAAACTGTTGTGTCAACCATCTTGCCCAATATGGGGGGGCTTAGCAACCCAATAAAGTTTTCTAGTAGGTTCGTGATTCGCCCAAGGTAAATGTGTTGTATGGGCTAATGCATGATCGTGTTGTAGGCCTGTTCATGTTTTCTGAGAACACAGTTACAACTGCCACGTATGTGGACATTTTAGAACTTTATGTTTTCCCTCAAATTATGACATTGAAAGGGAACAGGGCATAAGTGTAATTTTTCAGCAAGATGGAGCACCACCTCATTACAGTCTGAACGTGGGCGAAGCTCTCAATAACAGATTCCCTGGGCGTTTGATTGGAAGAAATAGTTATGTTTAGTGGCCACCTAGAAGCCCTGATCTGACTGCTTGGGGACTTCTTCTGGGGTTATCTTCTGAAGAACATTGTTTACGTTGAAAAAACCTGGGATCTGCAACATTTAAGGGAGAAAATCAACGTAGCGACAGCGAATGTGACTACTGACATGATTCATCGCACCTGGACAAAGTTTGACTACCACCTAGATGTGTGCCGTGCAACGGGGGAGCTCATATAGAAACATTCTAGGTATGCTGTAAAACTTGGTGAGTTTCTGCGTATTTTGGTATATTCACCTTAGATACGGACTTTGTTATTTCAGTGTGAAATCACTTGACATCTTTTTCAATGTCCTTGTATTTTCTTAATGTTTTTGGTCTCAAATTAAAAATTAAGGTCCATCGGAACTGTCCATATATTTTAAGAAGTCGGGGTTTCATTGACAAGCAGTCGGCAGAACATTATTGATTATTTTTCTATTTCCAAGTAACATTTGAGTTAAACTGTCATTTTACTTTAAAAGAAAAATTGTGGTCCCAGAACAAAATCATGGAAAGCAAGATAAATTTACGTAGAGCGTATGTAGAAAATGATGATAGTTACGGCCACCTTTACATTGCAGGATCAAAGTCTATGGTGTTAAACAATTCCATCCTTCAGGGCCACAAGAGGTAGCGACACCTCAGCAATATATATATAAACCTCTTATCCTGCATTAGTTCTCAATGAAAGTAAAAATCATCAAAATTACACGGCAATATATGTCTTCACATAAAAATAAATGTCGCCGGCATACTCTTCCCAGAAAAGATCAAAGATCTTATCTTCTGGTACAATTAAAACTTAATAGAAAATATTAAGCAGCAAAGAGAAACAGAACTATGACATGTGCTATGCTAAACTGTAGCACTATCAAGTTGCTTAAAATTCCTATGACCACAGCAAAATAAAATTTATGAAATTACTTTGTAAAATATAAATACCAAAAAAAATCAGTAAAATTTTGGAAGGCTGTCCTAACATTAAAATTACAATAATTATATTTTCATTATAACTAATTAGGCCATCTGGGGCTTCAAAATAAAATTCTGTAGAACATTAATTCATTAAAATTTTAAAAAATTCAATAGATAGGTGTTTACAGCAGTTCTTTTAATCTGAAGCAGTCCTGTGTATATTGATTTACAAACAATGTCCTTATTACAAAACTCATTATCTGACTACTTGCTCAGTTTTGGTGCATCTTTATTAGTTTCACAATTGGCTTTGTGAAAGAGGACTGGTTTACACATTGGTGGCACAGTGTGTTGGGTCAATTGCTGACAAAGTAATTCGCTACAGTCATGTGTAAATTCTGAGTGAATGTGATGGTAAACTTGGAATTTTCACTGAAATTTTCTGTAGTGTCTGTGTAATCTCCATTAGGTGTAAGTACAGCTGTAATAGCTGTTTCTGTAATTAGAAATAAATGTAAAATTGTTTGTTAAGTTGGAAATAGCAGAGAGCTCTAGGTATTGTGAGGGAATGTCAGCTCGACATGGAAGGTATTGTTGGAAAATGGCTGATTTGAATGACTGTCTCAGTGACTCGATGCGCTCACAATTTATATATGAGAATTTTGATCAGAGGCATAGGAATGTACTACATTCATATGCATATGCACATGATTTGTGAGGCAGATGGTTTACTCGCGGAATCTGCTCTTAAGAAGGGCCTTGAACAAGACTATGATTATAGCTTTCATATTAATTTGGTTGGTTATTGAATCTACAGATGTCTACATTAATTAGCAGTAAAAACTTAGAGAACTTATTGAGTATGTAATAATTTATTCACTTATTTAGAGGAGGAGGTAGTACTGTGTCTAAATTTTTGTGCCCTAGTAGTACATACACTGCAACACTCTTAATTGGGAAGAAGGACCCATGCTGCCCAGTTAGTACGTAGTATATCTTAACTGGATCAGACTCTGCTTATTTTTGTGATGGAGCAAAGAACAAAATTTGGGAATTTGTGTCATGGTAGTTACCTTTTTATTGTTTTAAATGTACAGTATTATACAACGTTTGGAAGTAGGATCTCTTTCCCTTACCCTCCAGGTATGAAAATAAAGTGAATTTTGTTTTAATTGCTAATGGTTTTTAAAAAAGCAGAAAAGATTTTAAATATTTTACAGTGTCATTGTATCGATTGTTGTGTATTTATTAAATTAATAAAAAAATTTCAGTGGGTGCCAATTCCTATTCAAAATAGAGGATATATGTTATAGTTCACGTGAAGTCTTTTAGTTATCAACATTCATAAAGTGGAGCTTGAAATACTTAAACATGGGTGTGTTGCAGGAAAAAGAAACAAGGCAGCCACAAGTGAAACACAGGTTTAAGCAAGACCTAGACAACAGAGCTATCCTGGATCTTGGCTTGCAGACATCGGTCATCCAGCACCTACTAGAGTATAACACCAGACGAAGGGAACTTCTGTTTGAGCGCAGCTTGCATACTTGCAATATATGTTTTGAGGCATGTCAACCAAAAAGCAATTTTTTTTTAAATAAGAATTTTTGCTGAAGCTCTTTTTGGTAATGTGTGAAAGTTATACATAATTGAAGTAAGTTAATTATTTGAGTAAGGTCACATGTCCAAAAAGTTAAATTTTGCAGGAGAGAGAAAGAAATTGTTTATCAAAATCCGATGCTTTCCTGAACCAATATTCAACAATATTCACATTGCAAAAAAAAAAAAAATCAAAATATGCAATTAATTTTACAATAACACCATGGTGCGAAATTTCTGGTCACCAAGTTGCCATTGGCAACCAAATATTTGAGACTGGCTACACAGTTAACTTGTAGTTTGACTATAAGGGGGATATACTGTCTGTTGTTAACAATTGTTTGGTATTGCTGAGTGAAATGCCTACTGTTGCTTTGTTAGTAAAAGTAAGCATAAAAAAAAACAAGCATAAAGATACATCCATTGTATAATTTTCATCTATGTAACATGAAGTGCTGTTTATATCTTTGAAGTTTAATGGCAATGGTGAGTTCATGTTATCGTGATGGTTTGATTGGGGTGTGTCCATTGCCTACCATGAGACTAAATAAAAATCACTTGCCGGCCACTGTCCACCCATGTCAAGGAACACAAAATGAACACTAAACAGGGTAAAACAGAAAAATCAAAACTAGCTGAACACGCCTGGTCAAATAATCGTAAAATTCTGTACCCATAGCTAAAGAGCAAAATGCCATAAAAAGAAAAATCAAAGAAATGGCTTTCACCAACTGCAAAAGTTATGTCATAAGTCAACAAAGCATATAATTAAAGGGAATGTGGTATCCAATACAGTGGAAACTCTATCCATCGAATTTCAGGGGACTGACATAAAAATTCTAGAGATGCGGACTGTATGTATACTGTAATTTGACTTATTTGACTTGCCCAATATTTTTGTACAGCTATGTATTGAAAAAAGATCTTACAGACGCAATAAAACAAACAAATAAACATTCTGTAGATGTGTACTAGACATATTAGTCAACCAAAAAACCCAACCACATTAAACTTTATGTTGAACACATTGATAGGCCTATGTTAGGTATTCGTCAAGTTTAACTAAAATAAAACAAGAAAAAATTTTGCAGTACACTCGCACACAAACTTAATAAAAATAATATTAAAACACCTCTTTTGAATTCAGGTGTACAGAAATAGCTGCAGACTAGCGGAAGTCACAGTCACAGTTACTGGCTAAGAACTAAAATGGCCAGAATATATTGTGATTGCTAGAATACAATGAATAGGTTTCCTTAATTTTGCATTGCCTTTTTTTTTTTTTCTTCTTCTTTCTCAGGCATATTTATTACATTTATACATTCATAATTTTCATGAAAAAATATTCAAGTGAAAAACTTTTGGCAATGTTGCACCGTGAATCGATATCTCAAAAATATAGCACCGCTGTTGGAGGTTGCTCTGCTGGTATAACAACATGGTTGCCACCGTAAACATTGAAATTGCTTGCTGAACATCTAATAAAACANTCTCAGGCATATTTATTACATTTATACATTCATAATTTTCATGAAAAAATATTCAAGTGAAAAACTTTTGGCAATGTTGCACCGTGAATCGATATCTCAAAAATATAGCACCGCTGTTTGAGGTTGCTCTGCTGGTATAACAACATGGTTGCCACCGTAAACATTGAAATTGCTTGCTGAACATCTAATAAAACATCTACAGTACATATTTCATACATATATGTACATATGTACTATATTTCCACATTTCTCAGTTTATTTTTTTTTTTTGCTGTAGTCTGAAACGTCTATTGTTATTATTTATTGTTACAAAGTACGAGTTAAGTGCGACATTGATTTGTGACAAAATCAACAACAGGTTATTTCGAAAGTGGTAAATTACATAAATAGGACTAAACGCAGGGCAGTGAGACGTAAGCAAAAGCAATGTGTGGTGCAAAATTTTTTTATCTGTATTCTCTATTAGTATGACTTGTACATGTATACATAATATATTGTATACCGACTTTGTATGCCATGGTAAGTTCAATTGATACTTTTTTTTTTTAATACTTTGTTGTTAAATGATCAGAGCGTGTAATTTTTGATAATGCTAAAGAAATTTTTGTTCGATCGATGCAGTAAAAATTAAATTTTGAGTTCTCAAAACCAGACGTTTTAGTATTATTTACATAGGAATTTTGTGGGGACCACAGAAAATTTTCTGTTGACGCGGACTTTCGATCTATCCGTGTTCGATGGATGAGTTTCCACTAAAATCAAAAACAAAGTTTAGTTGTCTAAAATAAATAATCTGTATTTCCACTCATCAGTACCTACACACCATAGGTTGCCTCTTAGACCAATCAGCAAGCACTTTTCCAAGCACCACCAATCAGAGACTACCTGCCCTCCTATTGGTGCACTCGGAAGAGTGCCAGATTGTTCTTGTAGTAGTGTAGAAGGGGACAGATTTCAGGCCCCCAAACATTGTGAAGACTTATTATTTTTTGTGTTGTCATTTTTCATTGCTCTGTGTCCTCTGCTGGTTTATCTATTCTTTTCTCTTGTTATTTCTGTAGTTCCTGTGTTGTTTGTAGTGTTGATTTATTTGGTTTTATAATCTGACAAGGAATACTTTTCCTGACTTGTGTTTCATTGATGTTTTCGTCCTTTTTTTGTGTGTGTTTTGAGTTTTATTTTTAGCAGTGTCCACCGATATTGTTTTTTGCTCTGTTTTGCTCACTTGTGTGGTGGTTTCGTTTTTTCATTGTGTTGTCTTTTCTTTTGGTTTGCTTTTCCTTTGTTTGTCCTGTTTTGTAATAATAAGTTGTACATCTGTTTTTTGGTAGTTTAAATTATATTCATATTTTCCTAATTATCTGTCCGTGGTGGTGTAAAAGGTTTTTTTATTTTTTGTCTTGCTGAATTTTTGTGTGTGTGCGCGTGCATGTGTGTATGTGCACGTGTGTGCATGCATGTGCCTGCATGTGCATGTTTGTGTGTGTGTGAGATTTTTATGTAGCCTCATAGTTGGCAATGGACACAGTCCAATCAAACCATTCTCAAAACATGAAGTACTGTGTAATTATTATATTGTCATGCATGCGAGGGTCGCCCTAAAAACCCAATAATCTAATCTCTACAGGCACCTGGCGACGTGGACATGATAGGCGAGGGAGTGGTGGGGGAAGGTAGGGAAAACAGTGGGGGAAAAGGGGAAAGTGAAGAGTTTAATAGTGGGGATTTGAAGGAATTGAGGAGGTAGGATTTGAGGTTGGGGTTGGCTCGGCTTCCTACCTACGTAGTACGTCCACTTAACTTTCCAAACTAACTATGGGCCGTAACTGGCAATAAACAACAAACTACTAAGTCCTCAATTGACAATTAAGGGGAGGGTGGAAGCTTCCACCTAGGACTGATTTAAGAGCGTCCTGAAGCTCCATTGCATAACACACTAACCAGTAGAGCACTAAAAACTTAAACCTCAAAAGAAAATCAATAATCGTGATCACTGTAATTTGCGTACTTGCTCGACTTTGAAGACTTACCAACACCTTTGGATCAATACAGGACAGCTGACTGGAAAAATAAATATAACCTTCCCCTTAACATCTTCTATATAAAAAAAATTAATTGCACGTTTTCATATAATTTGTAGGATTTATATTTCTATTTAAATTAAATATTTGAACTTCTGAAAATAACTATTTACTTTGCGCCTCAAAAGTAAATGTTACAACACAATAACACATTGTTCTTCTTCAGAATCTTTCCATTCTTTTATCTAGTTACTTGACATTAAAAGGTATGGTAGGTCTTGGGACCATCTTCTAAACATAAAGATCCCGTCCTTTAAAGTGACCCCGTTTTGCTGAGAGTACTGCACAAAAACATCTTATTTTATTTGCAACTCTTTGACTCTACAGCCTCCACAAAAAACCTTTAGTACTTAATAACTTTAACAAATTACCTACGCAAAGAAAAACATCTTAAAACTTCAAAAATAAATTTATTACTTTTCATAGTTTGGCCTCTTCCACAAGCATTTAAAACTTCATAACAGCTTGTAGGCCTTGTGTACTCGGTTACGTAATTATCTTTAACGACTTAAACTTCATCTCTGCCGTGGGTTTCTCTCTGAAATACCTAATTCCAACTAACCTTAACCAATGCAGAGCCCCCGGAACCATCTACAACAGACTAAATAAACGTAGTTTATTTAACTTTCATCTTTACATTATGCAGAACTCCACAGGCTCGTCCGGCCTACTCAATGAACTTCTCTCTGCTTCTCCGCGCCACGCACGTGGCCATCTTGCTTTGTAGACAGATGCCAACTTCCATTCTTTTAGTGCATCCTTTCGGGGACTCATGCTCTGCTGTTGCTAGGTGGACATCAGCAAAAACACAGTCAACGCTACCCCCGTCTCACCCCGCGGTGCTCCAGTCTACCTAATCCACACCCTTTGGTTGCCCTAGAGCCACACACTGCCATCCTTCCGCCGTGCGCCCTCAGCGATTTCACGTATCATGCCACCGCACCACTGTCCACTTTGCCAGCCATGGCCCACATGCATACATCCGCTGGCCTGACTGCCCGAATGGAGGTCCAGGTAAGCACAATTCACGGCCGCGATGTGTGTTTGCTAGACTCCCGGTTACCCAAAGCCCTAACCCAGCCATAAGGCTATATGTGGGCGAGTATTATAAAATGTTAAAAGCTAAATTAAAACAAAAAACCAAAATGTCAGAACCGACAAACTACTAAGAAATACCGAACGACTCAAAACAAAACAAAAGAAAATAACTTTTAATCAAAACAATTATCTGCATCCGAACAAAAATAATTAAAACTCAATAAGAACATTAACAAAAAGAAAGATCGCGATTTAAAACCGATCTGAAGGAAAAAACCATAACAAAAATTTCCTATACCTTAAAAATTATCCCATTACAATATTTGACATCCATAATCAGAGAATGTGCCATACTATTTCAGCGCATTAGCTTGCATGACGAGGGATAGGACATTTTCAGAATTGTGAATATAAAATTTGGTTAACCAAAGATTTTAGTCTGGCTACTTAGAGTAACCTTCAGACTTGAAATTTCGTGCCCTGAAAAAACTATATAAAAACCAGTGGCCAAGTGTCCTTTCGATAATAAGTTTGTCTTTTTTTTTATATAATAATTAAAATGTTTTGAGATATTTATAATTATTTTAGTGTATAGTCTGTTGCAATAGTTTCTTAAAAAAATTCTTTACTTAAATCAGATTTTCATGTAAAGTTAAATGTTACGGTACAAAGCAGCCTTAACATTGTAGAAACCACGAATAAATACACTATTATCAATACTGAATTTTACACTTATATTTAACTTGCATCAGTCACTTCAAAGCTCAGTATGCATGAGTGTGTGAACTGTCAATCTTCATACTCTGTACTACCCAAAAAATATTTTTTGCAAGGGAGGACTCTTGTCCACCTTCACGCTGTTGTGACATCCACAGCTGTCTGATATCATGGGCAACATTTTCATATTCTTCGATAAAATATTGTCATTATAGTGTTTGGTGAAACAACTTATCACATTTGGCCCCTGTCTCGCTAACCTTTCATCTTCATGGTAAACATACATCTCAGTTTTCCCTGTTATAACTTTATACAAATGCATTTATCCACCTCTGCCTGTAACAGAAATTACCTGTACACACTTGCAGTAAAGGGATAGTTTGCATATAATCAAATACCATAGCAGCCACTTGGTCTTGTTTAGACTTATGTATTTTGTGTGGTGTGTATTGTAGACAAACTTCTAAATTTGTTTTTCCTGCCCACTCTTTGTGGACGCCATCTTGTCTGCCATATTGACAAAAAAAACAAATGAACCAAAAAGTTAGTTGTGCGCACTATGGTGTGGGCACGTGTTTTGTTGTGCGCAATTGTTTAACATTGTCATAATGAACTATATAGTACTAGCAAACCGGCCCGGCTTCACCCGGGTACAATTGAGTTTTACAGTGATACACTAATAAATACATTCGGAAAAGACAATTTATTTTTGTGAAAACAGAATTATAAAATTATACTATGTTGGCCTTGGTTTTTAACTGACTACGGCAACCCAAAAGAAAGGAAACATTTTTTACCGGATGGCCAAGAAGTGGGGTAATGTTCTTGGAGTATATCTGTGCAACTATTGTGTACTTACCACATTTCCGCTTTCCAGCATCAATGTATGAAAATCAAAACGTGAGTTTCATCAAGAACATCGAAATCTTTTTTTCACATGGATCCATGATGCAATTGCGCTTGGCTGAGGGATCTTAATTGATCACCAAAGTTAAGCAACGTTCCCAGTGGCACACATTTGTATGGGTGACTGTTTAACGGCATAACATCTGAGCGCTTCCGGGCTTTGGAGAGCACGTAAAATATTCTGTCCCAGTTGTTATTGATTGATAGCAGTCATTAAGCCATTTCAGAGGTCTTTGGGCAGCCTTATAAACTCTGACACCAGAGGAAAAAAATACATTGGTCACGTTCATTACGTTTTGTTGTTATTCCACAGGAACTGTACAATTTTACGCCATAAAAAGTATCCTATGTCCTATTGCAGGACCTAAAGTACCTACATACCAAATTTCATCAAAATGCGTTAAGTCGTTATGGAGCTGAGTGGTAACAAACACATACACACACACAGACTTTTGCATTTATAATATTAGTAAGATTACAGTCCATTTTCGTCGTCCCGTACCTAGGCATTTTGCTCCTCCGGGCAGGATCTTAAACATTTTGTGTTTTTGTGAATCTTTTTTTGCTGCCAGTTACTTATGTTTTTCATTCACGCGTGGCGCGCAGTTGCATTGTGGCTTGTTGAACAGCATTTATTTTGGCCTACGACCTACCACGCCTGCTGATTTTCATGTGATTTTGGAAGTGTTGTTGGTCACAGTGAATTGCGTGCATACGAATGTGAACTTCACACCAAGTGTTGAGAGGTCACATTCATTTATCATTGGAAACTACAGTGACGTATACAGTTAAAGTTTTGTTAAGTTCCGAAACTCCGCATGAACAATGGCAGCGATAGCTACAGCACACTTGTGACTGCAATGAGCTGAAAATCATCTGCACAGAGCCTCCCTGTTGGCAGATCAAGCTGTCAATGACCCCTCACAACAACTGTTGTTCCAAGCCACCTGCCGGGATCTACCATCCATCAAAACCATTTACGAGAATGATCATCTTCTTAAAGAAGCACATGGTGATGACACATCTTTCAACAAGGTGGAACACAGCAAGCAGCTTGAAAAGTTTGATGATGCATATTATAAGGTTGTGTCGCCGAGTTGCTAAAGCAGCTATCAGTTTCATCAGAACAGTGAACAACCACCCAGTCTCATGCTCGAGTCGCCCTTCCAGTCATCAAGCTCCCCACATTTTCTGGAGAAATCAAAGGTTGTTTAAATTATTCCAATTTGTTCACTAGCTTTATTGGAGATAACGAGGACCTCTGGAGAACCATTATCTCTTATTCAGTCACTTCCATAGACCTCTGATAATTTTAATATAGCATGGAATCTGTTGATTAAACGGTATGATAACAAACGGGTCATCATGGCAAATCATAGATGCAAGACNTTAATATAGCATGGAATCTGTTGATTAAACGGTATGATAACAAACGGGTCATCATGGCAAATCATAGATGCAAGACACACTTTTGCAAGCTCCTGTGGCTACTATAGATTCAGCCCAATCCTTGTGAGGCGTGTTATCTGCTATCATTGAAATTGTAACTGCTTTGAATGCATTGAACCTGCTAGTAGATCAATGGGATATGTTGCTGCTGCATTTGTTGGAGAAACGCATGGACCAGGCATTAAGAAAACAATGTGAACTAGTGGTTCATGAACTTGACATCCCTACATTGAGTGACTACAGATTTTCTTGAAAAACACTGCACGTTGAGAAAAGTCATAGTTGGTACATCTCAAAAGTATAGTCAGCCTAAATAAATTAACAATCTCAAAGTGCCTGAGCAGCATCATGCTTCATCAGGTAGTTTCTTTGTTAAGTCCCTTCCAGAAAAGTGTTGCCTTTGTAAGGGTGATCATACCATCCACAGATGCTTTGAATTTGTGCAAAAGGACCCTCAGGCACGTTTTTCAATGGTAAAGGACAAACGATTATGTATAAACTGCCTTCAAGCCATTTACCAAGTGAAGAGATTCCCATAAACCAAATCTTGTTGATTTTGTAATGCTCGTCATAACACGATGCTGCATTTCCCATCAGATAAACTCACTACCACAGTGGCACAGTCAGCACAGGATGAAGTGTCTGTTGATATACCTTCAAATGAGGACAGCACCCTTAGTGTCATGTCTTCCTTTACCAAAGTTTCTGAGTCATCTGCTGTAATGTTATCCACTGCAGTTGCTTATGTTCAGGATGTTTGTGGAAACTGCCAGCCTGTTAGTTCTGCTTGACTCTGGCAGCCAAACCAATTTTATTACTGAATCATACCAGTCTCAATTAGGTATCGAGCATCAAAATCTATCAATTCCACTTCATGGACTTGCCCACACCCTGCTTACCAGTGCGAAAGGTGTTGCCTCGTGTATCATAGTAGCTAGCGGAAAGAAGGAACCACATCTGCCCATTAAGGCTCTAGTTTTGCCACAAATTACCTTATATGTTCCTTCAACTTTTCTTAAGCCAGATGCTTGGGAACATATTAGACAGCTGCAACTGGCTAATCCTACCTTTCCCACACTAGGAAAAATTGACATTTTGCTGGGTGCAGAAATATTTCCTCAGCTTCTGACAGGGAAGATAGTTTACNAGGAATGCTAACTGCTATATTGATACGTTGCTGGGTTGGGTGCTAATGGGACGTGTCCAGATTGTCACAAATAATTTGCAGCCAGGTATCTTTTCCTTCATCCCAAATGTACAGCAGCGCACCTTGAATGAAGTGTCAAGTTAAGCCCTTCCTCACCTGTGGTGTTGATTATGCTGGGTCAATCCCAATTACTATGGTGCAAAAGAAAACCTCTCATACTGCAGGCATACATTTGTCATTTTGTACGTTTTGCCATAAAGGCAGTGCATTTAGAGCTTGCTTATGATTTGTCATCTGAAACATTTCTTGCTGCATTCAGACGTTTCATTGCGAGTCGTGGGCGGTGTACTTGCTTGCAGAGTGACTGTGGTACAGACTTTGTAGCGGCTAATAGTCACTTGTTAAAGCTGCAAGAGTTCTTGGCTGACAACAAGTGTGTGTCTTATTGACAAGTTAGTGGAAGATAAGATAACGTGGCATTTTAATCCACCATCAGCCCCGCACTTTGAAGGACTCTGGGAGGCAAGCATCAAATCTGGTAGGTCTCTGTTGAGCAAAGTGGTGGGCAATCAGCTACTGTCGTATGAGGAAATGTACAAGGTGCTGACTCAGATAGATGCCACGCTCAACTCTAGACCACTTTGTGCCATTTCCAGTGACCCAAATGACTTATCTGCCCTGACTCCATGATATTCTGTCTCTTGGTCCTCCTCAAATGTTACCAGATTAGGAATTCACCAAGGAACATACAACATACTGAGCAGGTGGTCACTAATTCAACAAATTCATCAGTCTTTCTGGAAACGCTGACATACTAAATGCCTGCAACAGCTTCAACCTAGGGATAAATGGCTCAAGAACAGACACCCTGAAAATTGGTGAATTGGTCCTCATCAGGGATAACAACCTTCCCACCTCTCCGGTGGTGACTGGTTGCATCAGCAAGATACTGCCTGGGTCAGATGGCATTGTGAGGGTTGCCCAGGTTCTCACTCAACAGGGAGTCCTGGCTCGTCCTGCAGTCAAGTTGTGTCCACTACCAGTTTATTAGTTTGAAGTGTGCTCACTTCAAGGTGGGCAGGATGTTTATACTTGTTTATTTCGTGTGATGTGCATTGTAGACAAACTTTTAAATTGGTTTTTCCCTCCCACTATTTGTGGATGCCATATTGACTAAACAGACAAATGAACACAAAAGTAAGTTGTGCACTATATGGCATTGGTGCTTGTTGTTTCGTTGTGCACGATAGTTTCTAACATCGTCGTAATAAACTATATAGTAGATACAGTCCATTCTCGTCGTTCCATGCTCAGTCAGTCATATTTTCATACTTCATGTATTTCACTGAATTTTTTACATTATTTATTTCCTGCATTCCAAGATGAATTAATTTATTTCTACTCCTGCTTTTTTTTTGCACAGTCATTTAATATTGTTACATGCGTGTTTGTTTACTAGTTAGCAGTTGGTATATATTTTCTATTGGGCTCTTACTGCCCAAAGCCACTATGCAGACAACAATGAAATGGTAGCAGACTGTGGCTGGCTCTCTATATAATTCTTTCTCTGTGTGTGGCCATCCAGTATTGAAAAGAGACAAATTCAATATACAGTCAACTTTTGAAACTACGACCTTTTACGGTTGCTGGGAAAAGGTTCATTATTTTGAACGGATCATTATTGAAATTTGGACATATGCTGAGCCACTGCTGACCTGCAAAAATTGTGTTAAAATTTGACATAAGCATTTTTTTTTTTTTTTTTTTTCATGTCTTTAGCAGCAAAATAAGACATTATACTTGTTGAATACAGTCAACTGTTGATTTTAAGGGTTTTTATGATTCTCACAAATTGACTTGTAAGATCTACAATTTGTAAAGCAACTTTGACTTATTTTTATTAGCTTTAATCCCCCAAAACTGAACAATTACATACATGTTGAGTTGTCTCTACAGCAAAAATATATTGTATTAATTAAATAGTAAATAATTTTAATATTTTAACATATTCCGGGAGAAATTATTCTCTGGACAGAGAAATAGGTTCTTCCTGTCTCTCCAAAAAAAGCTTAAACAAAACACACCATGCATATTTTAGTGAGCACAAACTCCATTTTCACTGACTTCTTGTAGGAAAATCAGAGGATTTATTATTTAAATGTAAATTTGTCACAGGTTTATCATCCTGTCCTGTCCTTCATGGTCTCTATACACATTCACCATAAGGGTGTAAGATCTAATGCAGTTACTATTAGCGTGGTTCCCTTTTATCTAAACGAGCTATGTGCAATGAAACAAACCAACGTTGCAAAGTTGATATGTGAGGGGAAGGCTACCAGCTTACCCTCCGTCTACCAGGAGAACTGTACATGCACCCTGCTAATCGATGCTGCTCTCCTGGTGCCTAGCTGGATTGCTTGCCTTGTAAATGTACTTGTAGACTGGCGAGCAATGTAACTTATGGCATTTTTAAATCTCTCGTGTTCAAATGAAGCATTTTATCATTCTCAATTTCTTGTGGCTTTGCCTTAAAAATATGTGCTGATGGAAATTGTAGGTTGGGAATATTCCCATTTTAAAGAATCATTGTTTAAGAGTTCTGCACGTAAATAGAAATGGGTATATGTAAACAACAGACACACAACTGCAATTTCAAGAACTAAATGTGAAAACTTATTTATCCACCATCAATAAAACAGATGTGACACCAGTAAACACACAGAAGCAGAGTTATTTTCTTAGTTTCGTATGTAAGTCTGTAAATTCATTTTTAAACCCAATCGTTGGAAGCCATGTACTGTCCATCTTTCTCTTCCAAACACAAAATTTTTATAATATGTAAAACACACCCTACACACTACTTCTTGAAGTTGGTTTTTCTCAACCCTTGGGCCATGGCTCTGTATCATAATATTTATAACAAATGTTTTCATTATGCAAAACCTTAAACTTAACGGCCAATGTGAAAAAACAATACTATGTATTGTTGTGACATAAATACCAAATTAACCTTTTTATTTGTCTACATTTCTTATGCTTACTCTACCTATCTTCAGTGAAAATAACTTAAAAAAGTGTCTCGCACAAATAAAATTGGACTGAAAAACACAAAACAAATATAAATTTTGCAGCACTGTATATTTTTTTTTTGCCACTGCAGTAAAAGTAAATGTTATAAATTCTCACGTTTTTAATTCTTTTTTCTTTTTGTAGGCACATGACAGTTTAAGTGCTTTTATTGCTGACAGATAGTTTCTGGAACCCACCACCATTTTCCATCACTTTGTTTTGTCGTAATGGGGTGAAATATAGCATATGTACGGAGAGTAAAAAAGCACAGACAGACTTCAATAGTCTAAGATAAATGGTTATCAAAGCATCTGGTGCTCAGTCTAGCTAGAAAATATCATTGACCAATGAACTTCACAGTTACTCTTCAATTGAATAGCATGATGAGAGGTGTTCATAATGACCACACTGGCATCAATTACACCGGGCTGCGAGGCTCTCCTGGACTGTAAATACCAATTTACTCCACCCCTATCAGATGCAGGAAAATAATTGTAATTTCCCTTCCTCCTTTTGTTATATCATGCAAATATTGTAGCTTTAGATTTTTCTAATTTACGATAAGACATTCAGTGGCATCTTTGTGGCTATCTGAGTTAGGAATACCTATTAGCTTCCTAGAGTTAGGAATAATAGCTTCTTAGTTTTGCATTGTTGGGAAAACCTTAAAAAAACATATTATTATGTATATAACATTTTATTTGTAATACTGCAAATAGTTTATGCCTTGCCTATTGTCCTAATAATCTTTGTATACAGTAAATCTGTACCTGGATATGAAGTTGTAATTAATCTATTTGCTCACAGCTGTGTCAAAGAAAGTAAGTCTATTGCTCCTTTAAGCAGTTCAGCCCAATATATTTGTTATTATGCAGTGCCACGAAGGGCGGTCTCTGGGCTAAGAAACCTTGGTATGTAACATAAGTCACTGCAGGTGTGTGTGGGTAAACATTGGCGACCTTGATGGAAAAGGAATGGCCTGAAAGGAGGAGGCGGGGGGGGGGTGCAGTCTTGCTATCTGGGTGGTATTTATATTTAGTAGATCTTACTCCACTTCCTAGTAGTGGCAAAGAAAGTCACAGTGGTTATCAATGAAAATAAATGCAACAAACTTAGTTTTTAAATATTTCCTTAAAATTTTTCAATTTTTTTTAACTAAATGTTTTACAGTTTCCCAAAAAAAAGGGGGGGGTGCTGTTATTTTAAGAAGGTTGTTTTTCCAGAGGTCATAGTGTTGAGAGTTGACTGTTAATGTTAAGTATGGAATAGGTGTATATTAGGGATATCGCAATACCAATTTTTCTCGATTCCAATTCTCGATATGCAGAAAATGTACTTTGATTCCAATTACAATCCAAGAAGATTGTAACGTTTGGCCGCTAGTTACACTGCCGATGTTACGTTGCCAGGGCTTGCTCAAAGGTAGAACACGAGACTCAGTAAAATTGACTCAGATTAATTGAGAAATAAGTTTAAGAGTATTTTGTTCTATACTACTATTTATCATTTGAGTGACACGGTTCACATATGAAATTCCAGTATGCAGAGTACGAACGTTTACATATAACCGTACAAGTGCAAAAACAGCGCCACAGTCATTTACTTAATTAATCCTTGTTATAAAAACTGGCCCGAAGAAATAATAACTGCTGCTAACTCCCACACCGGCGGAAAAATAAAATAAAGTCTATTTGCCGATGTGGGGGTTCGCGTCACGCCCGACGTGGCCTAGGCGAGCATTGTACCACTGCCCTGAAGGGCGACTGACTTGAAGTGAAGCTTGACCTGAAGTGACTCTCTAACTGCCCTCGCCGCCGACTGACTCTGAAGTGCGACTGATTTCTAGGGTGACAGACACACGCGTCTTTTGTGTGTTGCCTCTCACCCCCCTCTCCAGAGATAAGGGCCTAGCTACGCACGCTCTCAACACGTTATCGACACTGCTCCGCATGTTATCGAAACTGCGTTGTAGGAACTAAAACTGCCAACGCCGTCAACATGAATGAACTTCTCGTACAAAATTTGTTTATTCATTCTGAAAAAAGCTAAATAATGCTGACGCTTAACAAAAAACTGAAAACTACGATGTTTGAAACGAAACTACAACCGCACTCCTGATAACCGTAAAACGGCAAACGTCCGCCCGATAACCTACAATAGCGCATGTCTGCCGGATAAACAAAATATCATGGGAAACGAGCCACCACGGCTTTAATTTTGAAACCGATAAAAATATTACGAAGCTTTCCAAAGCTTAAGAAAAATGAACGATATTGAAACACGTGTCCCGAAAATTAAGAATACTGCGTCATTACAAAATTTTGTCAATAACATCTGTTGAACTAAAAAAAAACATAAACATTTATTCACTAAGAATAGAAACATGAAAACACAAAAAATTTCAATCAACTTTTACACAAATATGCATATTTTGCTGTATACAGTTTCTTACCTGTCAAACATGAAAAATGAACCAAAAACTTAGATATAACTAGAATGTGATTATAACATACAGTAGACTAATACTATAAAAAAAAATTTGCAATGAAATTTTGCCTAAATTTGGAGAACAGTTTTACAAGTTTTTGTTCAAAAAGACCAACATTTTCAGTCTCTCAGGGTCCAACCTATTACGTTTACTATCACATATTGCACCAGCTGTGCTGAACAGTCTTTCCAAAAACACTGTTGCAGTAAGAATGGCCAAAAAAGTTTTTTACTAATTTTCGTAGTCTTGGATGAGACTGATTTGTTTTCCAGTATTCAAGAGCATGTACATCTGCAGATGGAAGTTGCTCTTGCAAGTACGAATTAACTTCTGATGCTGATGAAACTGTGTTAATTTGGCATGTAGAAGCAGAACCATTGTTGATGATGCCTGAATACAGTTTTCACATTGGATGTAGTTTTCTTCCTGATATTTCACTTTTTTGGATGTCATCGTCAATGTTCTGTAACAAAAAAACAAAGTAATGTCTTGCATAACAGTTACAGCCGTACACCAAACTATAAAACCACCTTGAAAACAAGCTTACCCCTATACTTTCAGTTTGTATTACAGGATAGTTTTGCTTAATTTTTATTTTGTCATTTTAATTATACATTTTTGTTCAGTCTCCACAGTTATTTTAAAGACAAATTAAGAAAAAGATAGTATTGCTCTGCACTTATAAATAAATAACTAAAAAAAATTGTGATTTTGTCTAGTTGCAAAAAAACAACAATTTTTTACACTCTTTTTATGGTCACTGGAGCACATTTTGACAGTTTAAAAAACATTTTCATAAGTGGATTAAACTTTAGTGAAAAAAATTTTATTTGCTAAAAAATAACAAATCCCTTAACTACTGCTCAAAAAGAAAACGTGAACCTCAAAGTTCTTAAGCTACGAAAATAAGACAGCGCCCAATTTTTTGGAGGTGAAAATTGGATAAAATATAGTCTTACATTCAGGTATATACAGTACTTGTCATAGTTTTAGAACCTAATACTTAGCACTGCTTACCTTTACATTAGTTGGTGGTGCATTTTCAACATCCAATCCATCAACAGCTTCAATGAGTTTGTTCTTTTCATATTCAAAGGACTCTTTATTCCTGAACACACAACCCTTGAATCTGGCATCAAGCATTGTAGAAAGAGCATACACTTAAGTTTTCTCAAGATCTTTGTAATGCATGTATAAGGAAGCTTTTAAATCATTCAGAATGCTCTGAAGATGGGATCCAATCGGTGCAGGTTTCTCCAACTCTTGATGTATACTGTTGATGATGGGTATTACTTTTGAAACGCTGACACTGGATGAACTTACTGCAAAAGTAGCCTTGTCGAACACACTTAAAATATCTACAATATTTTCCAGAAGACCCCATTGATGTGATGTAAAATAAGCTGGCAGTTTTAAGTCTGTTGATGCTAGTAACATAGCTGGTTTCTGCTCAAGAAGTCGCAATCCATCATGTGCACCAATGAATTCCACCTAGTCGGCTCGTCTTGGATTAGACTATGCGAAGGACACTGGACAATTTCTTGTTTCTCTCTCAAAACCTTTTATGCATGAGAAGAATGCTTGAAGTGCCCAACAATATTCTAGATGTTGCAATTACATTAGACATTACTTTGTTATTGAAAATAGCAAAGAATGTGCTCATAATCTGACATGGTAACAGCCAACACAATGTTCCGACCATTATCTGTCACAACTGCAGTAACTTTTTCTGACAAATTCCAATCTTGTAGCGTTTTTATAAGGAAATCCAAAATGTTTTTGGCATAATGAGACACTTCTTGGAAGAGTACAACTTCTAAGCAAATATGGTTTAATGTGTAATACGCATTAACAAAATGAGCCGTTATGCTCAAATAGTCATCATTCACAGATGAAGGCCACATGTCAGTGGTAACAGATACATTTTTAGCTTCACAAAGGATTCTAACCACTTTTTTTTTGCGGCATACAATTCTTGTATTACTTTACCTGCAAAATAGTTCCAGGAAGGCATATCATACCTTGGTTCCAGAGTGTTTATAAGTTCTTGAAAACCTTTAGCTTCTTCATACCAAATGGTCTGATGTCCAAGCAAATCATCCTGCCAATTTTTTCTGTAATGTTTTTGCTGCGAGGCTTACCCGGTTTGAATTGCCATTTACTGCTGATAAATCCAAACAAAGTTGGCTGAACTAATTTGTTAGGGTATTTCTGAACAGCACTACTGGAATACAGGTTGAAGCTAGCAGTGGAACTTGGAGTAACTGCATCACCTTTGGTTTCAAAGTTAGACTCGTCAACAAGCTGGTCGGCTAAAATTTTTGATGAAGTTTGAGTCTGTAATATTTTGCACTTTCTGTTTTTAGATGCATTAGAAATGCAAATCCTGTGTTTTATCATTAGGCAATTTATCAAATTGCTGGTAGTGAGGCTTTTGCCACCACGTGATATTGGAGTTGAACATAATGTACATACCGCAAAGTTTCCATCAACAGAATCAACATTAAAGTAGTCCCACACTTGACTTGCCATGTCTTCATTCACCACTATGTAGCATGTAAAACTATTTCCATCATGTCACAATCCTACAAAACACACACGTGTTCACAATTCATCCGCTTAACATCAACAAACCAAAACCCTAGAATAGTGAATTAAGAGTTCATGTGTGTCTAGCGCAAAAAAAAAACTTGTAACATACCTCAGATACTACATAGTTTTGGAACCATAAGTGTAAAAAACATTTTAAGAAGTTTCATACATTTGAAAATTCCACTACCTCAAAAACGAAAATGTCACAAACGGGAATTAAGTACAGTACGAAAAATGTACCTGTTCTTTATCTATATATTAATATTTTTAACTAGTTGAAAGAAAAAATTCCATACAAAAGTATTTCTTTGGTGTGGAAACGTTGCGCAGCGAATCACTTTCATGAAAATACAGCACCACTGGTGCCTACTGTTTACACTCCGCAGTCTGCACATTACTAACATGGCTGCCGACGTACAAAATGTGATGCTTTCCCACACAATTAACGCGTTTTGCACACTTTTGTAAATAAATCAGTTTCCATCTCACATATTTCCAGTTTAACGGTTGATTAAATATGTTGGCGTTTCTACGTGGTGTGTAATTTACTATGTAAAATTCTGTATTGGAACAATTCTTGGTTACAGTGCGTAACGAGTTTAGTACGCCATGGCTACGTGGTAAAACTGTAAAAGCAGATGCCAGTGAGTGAGAGTGCGTTGAAAATTAATTCAGTTTTATCATACTCTAGCGAACTGGCCCGGCTTTGTCCAGTAACAATTTAGTTTTTACAGCAATACTATGAAGGACAAAAATGGTTACTGTTGGTCATCCTTAAAAGATAAACATATGCTATCGCTGACTTTTCTGTAGATTTTTTTGAGAGCTATAATTCTGTAGTACATTAATTTGATTTATCTCGTGGTTTAGTCACCACAAGCCATTTAAGCGCATTAAAAGCAGTTTTTTACGACTTGATTACAAACGGTTCAACATTTCTCTACTATCCTTACAATAAATATAAATGTATTATACACCAAAACCTTTCTCAAGAAATTTGCTAAATGATGAAAACTGCATCAAAATCCATCAAGTAGTTTAGAAGTACTAAGCGAATACACAGATGCGGATAAGCGACTTTTTTTTAATACTATTTAGAGATTTGTTAAGTGTGGATCTGTAGACCATACTTTTATAGCGATCTCATATAATATGATACCTATTGTGTCGTGTTTCATTTACAACACATCAGCTTTGTTGTCCGTGGGTCGGTGCAGTGATAAGCAAGTATGTAATTGGAAAATTAAAGAAAAAGCTCTATAACCATTGAAAACATAATAGGGTTTAATGTTTTAAGGGATCACGAAAATATATAGGCTGCCTATAAGGCATGTTAGAAAATTTGTAGCTAGTCTTGTTAACAGTTTAAGTATGGTTCCTAATTGATTGTGTAGTGTCGTTTGTATTGAAGATATGAATATTATCTTAATTCTTTCATAGTTGAACCATCATTGAATGGAATTTTTAGTGTTGGGAATAAGTAATTTTTATGACAGATAATAAAATAAAATATTCAAAAATTGATAGTAGCAAACATTTTTGGCTTTAATTAAATAGGAATTTTGCCAGGACCGGGAAAAGTATACGTTAATTCCTGTCAATTAATACGAGTTCGGTACAGGTTCAGTCTATGTGGAAAACCAAAGACCTGTTGCTGTGCAACATAACTTTTCATGTAAAGGTGGGCAAGGAATTATAAAAATTAACCGTTCGATTCTTGATTCTTTGATACATGTAATAATCTAGGATATCAAGAAATCTATTTTGACATCCCTTTGTGTGTGTGTGTGTGTGTGTGTGTGTGCACGTGCATGCACGCGCGTGTGTGCGCGCGTGCATGTGCACGTGCATGCACCTATATATATGTGTGTAGATAGTATCTGTAAACTGATTTTTATATTCTTTTGGCTAATCCTCAAGCAAGTGTCCTTTTGTCACAAGTGGGTCCACGGAATGATTTCATGAAAATTGTCGTTTTTTGTGAGCGGCTCATTTTGCTGAACAAGTAGGTGAAAATCCCAAGTCTATATCTTTATCCGTTCGTATTTTTCACTGTTACAGAATGTGCATGAATTCACTACTATTTTTCAAATAAAGAATATTGTTCATATACCATATTTCGTAGGTATGTCTAAAGGTTTGCATCTTGCTTTATAAGCAGACTACAACAAAGCCTTGACTCGTTCTTAGTTGACACAGATAATGTGTAGCAAAACAGCTGCCTCTGGTGTTTGCTCTAGCCCGTACTCCAGTGGCCAGTACCGCGATGGGCTTGGAACGATCCTCGTTTTTCATTTGCTTGCATGTAAAGTTTTCGTTGAAATTATGGTTCTAGGTAAACCTTGTGCTAGCATACGTAGTTTTTACAACTAAAACAAACATCATTCTTTTTTTACCGTCAAAAAATAATTTTGAGGAAGTATAAATTTTAAACAAATTAATAGTTTGACAGCAAGAGTGTGCGATACTGGTGAATGCAGAGTGCGACTGACATGCTAATATGTCAAAAGTAATATTTGTGTCACTCAGGAAAAAAAAATTTCACGAAACAAGTTACAGATTTTAATGATTTTAACAAAGACTATCTTCTGAGAGTGGCATTAGAATTTTACCGTGAGGAGAAAGTTCCAACAAAAAAATGTATGGTGTGAGAAAATAGTTTATTTGTTTTCAGCAAGTCCCACGACAAGATTTTTCAAAGTGTCTGTTTTTGTTATAAGAAATTGAATGATGAGTGGAAGTTTGTAATGGAAAAGAATAGCATTACAACTATTTGGGCAGAGAAGAGGAGTTTGTGCTGCCATTGCAAGCTAAAACACAAATATTAATTATTTTTACAATGCTGAACACAACTGTAAGTAAATGAAAATTATTACATATACATTGATAAGACATTATTAATATGTAAATTTAAGTGTCAAAATGTTTTTACTGTGAACATAAAATTTTAGCAGTTGGCCTTCCCAGGCAGTTTCTTAGTATATATAAACTTCAGAATATGTCTCGTATGTGTTTTATAGATTTCTGTTTCTTCTAGGATATTCAAATATTCCTCTTTATTTAAAGAATTGTAATTTATATTACTACAGTTGAGATTTCACAGCACACACATTATGACGGGATGGGTGCTTGATAGATGTGGCAACAGGACTTGGTACTGCTCACCGATAGGCTGACATTGAGCGGCCAAGAAGTTCTGTGCCTGGTATAGTGATGCCATTATGAAGTGAAAACATCATGGAAACATTGTTCTCGTAGGCTCAAAAAACTAGCTAATTGGGNGTATAGTGATGCCATTATGAAGTGAAAACATCATGGAAACATTGTTCTCGTAGGCTCAAAAAACTAGCTAATTGGGATGGGTGAGCTCTAACGTATGTTGTGTATATCAGTTGTTACAGCCACGTCAACGATGACAGAGGACTTACATTATAGTTGAAGTAGAGAGGTATACTCCATTTCATATAAATTCACTAAATTTTGACAGTTCTAGAAAAGTATTGCGGCCACAGTGTATCCTTCCGCCACAGCTGTTCTGTCTATGAAGAAAANTTTGACAGTTCTAGAAAAGTATTGCGGCCACAGTGTATCCTTCCGCCACAGCTGTTCTGTCTATGAAGAAAAGGAAGTGTGTAAACAAATGCTATGATTAATGTAGGTTACTGTGAGTGACTCAGCTCTCCGACCCTGGAGGGAATCCAGAAGAAGGTGGCAACTGTCGCCCCTCCCCCCCCCTCCCTTTTTTCAAACACATTAGGTGGTAACAGAGAGAGGTAACTGTGTTTTAACAGGCTTCTCTCCAGAGCAAAAACATTTGCTCGCCATTTCAAAGTGTCTGCATAAAGTCTTCCTCTGACTCTTTGCATGCAGAAGCAGTGCTGTCAGCTTCTGTACTTTTATCGCCATTACTGTCACCATCAATATAATTGCTCGGCACCTACACTGATGATTATATTGTCCATTATGTCCAAAAGAATGCAGTCTGTTAGCCAATACTGTTATTCTACTTTTTCTACACCTTTTCAATACCCTTCACAGTCTTGTATAATGACTGATGAAATAGCTGATTCTGTAGTTCTGTAAGCATTTTAAGTAATCTAATTCGCCAATCACGTTTCTTTCTCTATCTAATATCTTTATTTTTGTGCATGTATGGCAGTATTCTGAGAAACGTGTGACAGTGGGCTACTAATTCTGCATCGACGTTAAATGATTTCTGTCTTAAAATTTTTATTTCAACAAGTTTATAAAGTCAACTTTGTGCATAGATTTATTACAAGGTACATCTTTCTTCTGTAGCCATTATACAGAATGAGTATAAAAGAATACCCCAACTTTGAAGGTCTATAATATCAAAACCAACAACCTACAACTTTGATTGACCAATCAAATGAACCGTGAAACCATGACGTTTGTTTACCATACATTCATAAATGTTCAATGTGACCACCACGAGCGGCCCGAACGACATCTACGCGATAATCAAACTCGTTCCTCACTCTTGACAGCATGTCCGGTAATTCTCATTTTGAGGTCGTCAATGTTGGCGGCAATGGTGGACGAAACGCTTGATCCTTTATGTACCCCCATAGAATAAAATTGCACAGGGTAAGATCCGATCTTCTTGGGGGCCAGCGATGAAGAGTTTGGTCACCAGCTGCTCCTAGACCAATCCAGCGTTGCGGCAACGTCTCGTTCAGGTATCGGCGAACAGCAAGGTGCCAATGGGGTGGTGCGCCATAAAGGAAACATCAGACCGTCCCGTTCACATTGACGTGTCGAATGCCAGCTTGCTACCCCCTCACCACCTCAAACCGAGAGTTACGAACGCCATCCAAACCGTAACACCGGACATGTTGACAAGAGTGTGGAACTAGTTTATTATCACGTAGATGTCGTTTGGGCTGCTCATGGTGGTCACATTGAACATTTATGAATGTGTGGTAAACAAACTCCATGGTTCATTTGATTGGTCAGTCAAGGTTGTAGGTTGTTTGATTTTGATATTATAGACCTTCAAAGTTGGGGTAATCTTTTATACTCATCCTGTATCATATTGCAATTCAAAGAATATTTTGTTGGTGGTTTATATACTTGCATGGAGTGGTACAGTATATTATCAATTACTAGAACCAATTTTTCTGACATATTCGGAAGCTTTGAACCACCCACTTTTCAAAATTAACATGGTTCATTTGACCGTGAAAGTCACTGTTATTCTTAGTTTCATGTAACTACATTAGATTTTGACAAATGTGACCAACCTACACAGCATGTAAACAGTAAACGCCGCCATTTGCAAAGGACTGTGTCAGCTTGATGGTTCAGGCCGGATGCGTGTTATGAAGTTGGCGGTCTTTGCGATGATTGTAGAAAAAATTGTACTTGGCATTAAAAATTATAATGTAAAAATTTAATAATAATTAAAACATTAATGGTCAAAATTATGCTCATAGACTAATGTACAATTTTTCGGTGTTATATAGCAAGGACTTTAAACACATTTAGAAATATTGTGGTAGAGCATGTGAACGTTACGGTTATGTGAAATGGTCTCTACTAATCTCCTTTATTCTATGGTCTCCACCCACCTGGTGAAATGCCATTACCATTGAGCTCTCTTCCGTCATAATTGATCGATATGTGAGAATTCCTTGCTGATGGTGTCGGAATATTATATATGGAGTTAATTATTTTTGTATTTGTGTATTTCATTGGATGTAGTTCATCGTAGGTGTTTTTTTTTCGGACAGTCTCCTTAGTGAAATGAATTATTGACACATACTTGCCGCTTTGTAGGTTTTGTTATGTGCTGTGGTCCGCCCGCCATTTTCTGTGACCATCGCGAAGCGCGAGCATAAAAGTATTTATGTTGTGAAGTTTAAATTCATTGGTTTCAAGAAATAGCTCAAGTGTTTTGGTAATTGAATAAGTCAGCAAATAAATTATTTTGTATCAGTGGCCGACAAAAGTGATTTTAGTGAAGTAATCATTAAAATCTCGAAGTAGACAGTAAGTTGGTGTGTTTTGTAAATAATGTTTTCATAAATTGTTGTTGGAATATTTTTAATGTATTTGGCTCTTTAAAAAACCCTGTTTTACTGAAAATTTTTTACTTTATTTTATTGAAACACTAAGTATTTTTACTTGGGAAGTTAAAGTTGCTGAAAATGTTTACATTGTGCATTTCACACATCAGTATCAACAGTGGCGTATTTATTGTGTTTTGTTCTTGTGGGAGGTTTTCAAATATACATGGCCTAAATAAACGGCCTTTTAGTGTAGTTCATTATATTTAAAAATGCAGCAAAGTTTTGTGTGTTGAGTATTTCTCGCATTTAGTTCTTTCGATGAAGTTAAAATTGAATGCTATTTCCGTAGGAACAAAATTTTCCACTGCATCATCAAAACACACACTCGTAAGAAGTACCGCAAAACAATCACGAAAGACGTTAAACTAGAGGTCCCCATACCACCAACAAAATAAACATAACCCTAACTGGTATATTATGGGGTCATAACAAAAATAAAATAAATTAGGAATGGCAACCAGCTATAGTAGCCTAAATACTGGACTGAAGTTATCAGTCATTGAATGCCTGCCATTGGATTCCTAGTTTGTTTATAAAGATCTTTTCACAGACAGAACAGCTATGGTGGAGCAATACATCGTGGCTGCACTTCATTTGAAGAACTGTCAAAATTTACTGACGTTATATGAAACGGAGAATAACAGATCCAGCAGTGTACACGAGTTGCGCATAGAGAACAAACTCATTCCTACTCCCTACATGTACTAAGAGTCTTTTACCCACACCACTGTTTCATGTGTGCCAAAATCTTCATTATGTTGCAGACACTTTAAAAAATTTAAGTTGCTATCAACTTAGATTTCATCATAGAAAACTATTTTGCGTCTAGTTTCATGGAAGTGTCTTATTTAACAAAATAGTCATGTCACCATAGCTGCTCTCTCTCTCTACAAGTATTTTACGCCTAACTTGACACTTTCTTTGCTTGAAGCACATGCTTCTTACTAATCTGTT
>NQII01001087.1:111649-139478 GCA_002778355.1 Clitarchus hookeri | reverse complement strand
TTTTTTTTTTTTTTTTTTTTTGCGGCAGGTAATAGATTTGTGACTATTAGCACTTTTTTCACTCGCATTAAAATCATGAATACTGTTTTGAATTAACTATAGATAAAAGTCAACAGAAACTACAGTGTGCTGTAGTATGCTTGCTCATTTCTTCCTTGGAGTGGATAATGCTTCATTTGGGTATTATTGAATAGGACTTTTAATTTCCTTATGTATTTACTTTATGGTGGTTTAACTGACACCAGTATAAAACAGTGCACAGCAGGTTGCCTGTTTTTTGAAAACATTATACTGATTACCTCACATCCTTTACTATGATTAACTTTGTTCTTTAGAGGGAACATTTTATTTTCCTGAGTGTTTTAAAACTACGAAATTACAGTGCAACTCCTGTATTATGCCCCATGATTTTACACTTTCCTGCATTTTACACACGCTCATTTGGTCCCAATCTCTGTTTTTACAGCATAAGTTTCCCTCTTTTTACGCTTTCCTGCATTTTGTTGGACACACACATTTTCAAAATGGTGGCCCCATAAAAAATTTCTATCTACAAAACTATGAAAAAAAAAATTTTAACTTAGTTTTGTATGGAGACAGTATAAATTATATCCATCAAAATTTATGCAAAACCTCGGTTCTCCATTATTTTGTGATAGCCCCACATGAAATAGTACAGTTTTTATGTCGTATCTTGGGAAACCATCAACCAACATTTTCTTTCACATTTGGTGAAGAAGTTGTACTGTGGTAGGCATTATTAATTTATATGTTTTTGTGTGTCTCATATTTTCCAAATGGCACCTATACAAACATTTTAGCTTAGTGTGCTATATCTACAAAACTATGCGACAGATTTGAATTTAACTTTGTATATTGAATCTATGACAATCTACGAATATGTGAATCCAACTTTTTGTTCTCCATTTATGATCATCACTACATGAACAATGGAGGTTTTATGCCATATCTCAAGGAACAGTCAACCAATTCATACCAAAATCTCACAAAGTATTGCTACCGTAGGATATTAAAATTAACATGTGTTATGTTCAGCAGGCATGATTTAATAGGGTTTAAATAAATAATTTCGATTATTTGTTACATCTGTAAAACATTTCAACAAAATTCAACCAAATATTGAATGCAAACAGTATTAATTAGAAGCATCATTTATGTATACAGAGATCCTCATTTGCCAGATTTTTTGCAAAATGTCAGGTGAGTAAATTGAACAACTTGCCATATTTCCAGAACAATTCAACTAATTTCCACCAAATTTTGCATACCTACAGAAGGTCATGTAAAGTTACATGATTTAAACGGGGTCAGACAATGATTTTCAAAATTTTTACCATATAAATATTTTTATGTGTTTGGAATATGTATTTAACAATTTAATAAATTAAATCAAACTTTTTATGCTGACACTATCTATTATAAACATTGTGTACAGACTCTCAAGACCTCACTATTAAGAGCGGCCCAAATTACTTTACTCATTGTGTACAGTGTCTCTTTTTGAGTAGTTTTGTAAGATAGCCTCATTAAAAAAAATAAAGTTTTTATGCCACATCTTGGAGACCAAATCAACTGATTTTCACCAAATTTTTCACACAAGTAGCGTTATGGTAGGCGATGTAAAATTATGTGTTTTAGTGGCTCAGACATTTATTTTCAAATAATGGCCATGTAAATATTTCAGGTTATTGAACCCTATAATTCAAAACATTAGACTGATTACATCCGAAGTTCACGCTCCTAATCCTACCTCCATGATGCAGTTGGTTGCATACTAGTTTAATTTTAAGAGTTTTTCTGAATTTGAATTCCGGGTAAGTTACTTGTGTATTTTAATTGTCTTTGTACTATTTCACATGTTTCTGGTTTCATCTCTAATGATATTGCTGTCAATCAGACATCAACGCATACCTACCATCTAAGCTTTTAATAACTTCACTAAAATTTATTTACACCCATGTAGAGGAAAGTAGGCTCATTAGTTATTAGTAACTTCTGGTTTTTAATTGGTTTTTGTTACAACTTATTCCCTTTTAGCGAGGATATTTATTCTTTTCATAAATTTTTGAAATTTTTTAGTGGTTCCTGAAAATCTTAATTTAAGATTGTTGTTTTTGTAACTTACGTGTGTATTATATCAGGGTTCGACTATATCTTTCTCAATCAGTTAATAAAGTGGGAAGTCATATTAAAGAACAGGACAGATCTTTTCTTATAATGTATATGGAAACCATATGGGAAAAGTTATTCCCAGGTGCATTATCAATTGATTGCAGCAAAAAGTTAAAAAAAAAAAAAAAATGGGAAGAAAACAAAACACCTCTGCAGCACTCTAATGACAGTACAGTAGAACCTTTCTATATTGACCCCATTTAAAGCAACCATCTTTCTATATCAACTCGTTTTTGAGAGAAATCTGCTGAAAAATAAATTTATGGGTTGCTGTGAGTTTCGTTTCACTTGGAGAGTGCTGTACAAGCTGCACCAGCTCATACATAAAAATAGATACCATCCCTCTAGGCCTCCAGAGCTAATCAATACCTATTAACTGTGCCCATCCTTCAGGCAATATTGCAGCGATCAATGTGATTCAAAAGCATTTGGCATGGTCAGTACTTTGATTGGCGACTGCCAAGGATTACTAGGTAGGCCTACTAAGAGTCAACATTTGAATAGGTAGGAAGCAGAGGTGGCCTTGACTGGGCACTCCAGCCAACCCCTGTCCCAGACCGGTATACAAGGCAGTCTCCATCCCCCAGGCAGCCGAATGTTTCTCCTTGTGATGCAACTACCCTCAGTGTTTGTCCTGCCATTGTGCTCTTGCTTGCCTTCTCACTTTGCTTATATTATTACAGCTTGGTTTTTTTGGACATGCCAGCAGCATTGTGGAAGTCTACAAATTGACTCACAAATATAACTCTGGACTGTGAAACCATGGCAAGTATATCACCCATTGTGGCGTCCACCTCTCCGCCAGTCTATCATATTTGAGCCAGAGACATTCTTGCTTTCTCACTTCCAGCCTTCTCTCTATCTCTCCCATCCTCCCGCTCCTAATTTTTCACCCTTTTACTGGGTTCATCCCATGGGGTTCATCAGACATAACAGACAGACGTCACGTTTATACTGTTAGTTAAAACCAGTGTTTCGGTAACCTAGGTTTCTGAAAGTAGTGTTCTTGTGTTGTATGAACAACAAAACTTCAGATTAGTTGGTAAATATGGTGTAAAAAGTATGCAGCGTCTAATGTTACAGTTCCTCTAATTATTTGGTGACAAAGGAGGTTGCAGATACCCTTCTGTGGTATTGTCTTATTCGGGAGACGTCTGACTAAAGAATTAAGTTAATATTCCGTTTGAAATTCATGTTGATTTCATGCCAGAGACGTTTAAACACTGACTTGCATTGCTTGGTAATTCCATGCACTGCTTGATGTTTTTGATATTTTGGCTGACAAGTGGAGGCTAAGTATTAGCCTCTCTGGTATAATTTTTTTTTCAGAAGACTTCTGCCTTTTAAAATAATTTTATATTTAATCTACAAAAAAGTGTAATTTTCATGTTAGACACAATTAGCATGGTCTTCATGCAAAAAATGGCAAATTTTGGTGTATAGGGGTTGGAGGTGGGTCAAAATTGGTGTAAAATTCCCCAAAATATCTATAGCAACCAATATGTCACAATGACCTTATTTCTGGAAACCATGAGGGGTAATTTTAGTAATGTTCTACTGTATTTACAAATGTATCAAAATGCCCACTGTATTGGGTATACAGAAATGTTTTCATTGTTATATTAATTAATATTGAATTTTGAGTTAGTGCCTAAAATTACATTTGTCAGGGCAACAATTTCTTAATATCAATTAAGATAAGAAACAANTAAATTAATATTCAATTTTGAATTTTGAGTTAGTGCCTAAAATTACATTTGTCAGGGCAACAATTTCTTAATATCAATTAAGATAAGAAACAATCTCTTGCTTTCAAGTGATACTGTGAATACTCCAATTCTAACAGTTGTGTACGAAGCTGAAATAAGCCAAAATTCAGGTGCCATTAATCTCAACATTAAATTATTAGTAAGAAGTTGACATATGCAACTGCTTTTTATAATTGATGGGTTTAATAGAAGAAGGGAAGCAATGTTTTCTTCTGCTATTCCTCAAGGCCTATCTCACTACTATATGCAAGTACAAACTAGATGGTGTAAGCTTGCAATAAAATGCATTTTAATGGATATGTTGGATATGTTCTTCAATTCACTGTCAACTTTGCAGTTGATTGCAAAAGTGTTAAATTAAATACAAAGTCTGTATATCCATTATTTGTATTTTAGTGTTAACCAAGTCCTTGTTACTGAATGTGGAGGAAACAATGTCACAGCAAAACAAAATTAGATTCCAATAATAGTGTGATGTAAAATCTTTTCTGGTCAAGAGTCCAGAATATATAAGATTAGAAACCACCAGTAATTATTGGTTGTGTGTATATAACTTAAGGGTTACTCACAGACTTACTATTATCTGAATTATTGTAAAATGCTGATAATACTTGGTTTTCTCTAATATATTAAGATGCTAAATATATCATTATTTTATGCCTTACCTTGTCATAGTTTAAACTATGTGTGTTTATAAGTGGCATATTCTTGATGAGTTTACTCTCCATTAAGTTAGTTCAATATTAGTTTTAAAAATTTGGCGCTTCCTAGTTTTAACAGTGAGTTTTGTTTCCAGGACAAGCTGGGTGTTTACTGCATGAAATTTGATCCTTGTCTGCATGTTTTCTGCTCTGACTGCATCAGTAATTACTTTGAGGTGCGCATCATGGAGGGCACAGTGCTATCCATTCAGTGCCCTGAGGGCAGCTGTGTCAGCGAAGCACAGCCGTCACAAGTGCAGGCACTTGTCAGCCCTGAGATGTACGTCAGGTATGACTCCATCCTGTTATCAGTTGTACTGGACACACAACCCGACATAATGTACTGTCCAAGACGGATGTGCCAGTATCCAGTGTTTCATGAGGATAGGACTGACAAGCTTGCCACCTGCCCCGAATGCAATTACGCCTTTTGTGTCCTGTGCGAGAAGGTCTACCATGGTGTTGCCTCCTGCGTCATAGTCCCAGGTAACAACCAAGATTATAATTTACATTTACAGTTAATTTCTGGCCCACCATACAATTTTATCAAACACAGAAATGAGTAATGAAAAGTAACCTTAAGTTCCAGGAAAACATTTTTCCCTTTTTTCATTTGCTTAATTTCCTGCCAAGCCATTGTTCCAAGTAACTGGTATCATATTGATAACTTGCTAAAAAATTAAACATTTTTAACCAAATGCTTGGAAAGTAATTATGTTATCATTGTTTGAGACTTAATAAATGTGAGAAGTAAAGCAAAAATAAATACTGTCAACTCTCAACATATTGGCCCCGTAATGACTCCCTCAAAGAAGGAACACTTTTTTGAGAAATTTTGTTTAAAAATTGAAATATTTAAAAAAAATGGGTTGAAAATAAGTTTGTTGCATTTATTTTGGTTGCTCATTGCTGCAATTCTCTTTGCCACTCTGTACAATTCTGAAGAGGCAAAGATCTAAAAATAGACACAAATCACAGACACATGATTGTCGCTCCCCTACATCAATGTTTCCCCATGCATGCCTGCTGGCCTTTGTGAGATCACATAATAATAAAAACACTGGACTGAAGTGAACTGCTGAGCTGAAAGGAGAAATGAAGAGACTATCTTTCTTTGACACTATTGTGAACAAATAAATTAATTACAAATACACAGTAAATGCATTTGAATTGGCATTAAGCTATGTAGAACAGCACACTGCAACCATGCTGACCAACATGAAGTTTATGCGATGCTGGTGTAACATTGCTGCATCAAGCAGGTTTAGTTCCTTACATCAAAAGAAGGTTACAGAAATTTTCTACCTAAGTGCAAGTTGCTGTGTTTTCCAAAAAATAAGACTTTGACCCAAATAAGTAGAAAACGTTTTATAAATTACTGTGTTATGCAGCCAGTATATAAGTAAGTGCAATAACAATTGCTTAGGGCCAAGTTTATAATTTGTCTGTTTTTACATTTATATTATACATATGTACTTAATGTATTTTGATTATATCATGCTAAAGTATGACGTAAAATTTTATTTTTAATAACTTCTTTTCCCCCCTTTGTCAAAGAATTAATTTTACAGTAAATTTTCTTGACATGATGTTTAGATTATCCAAAATTTTGGATTTCCGGGGTTCTACTGTATACTAATTAATTACTTTTTTAAGGCTTTTTGGCAGTTTAATTTTAGAAGCCAACATACCTAGTTTGGATAGCGTCAAAGTTGCCACTAAGCTTCTTTCATAGATAATAAAAATTGGCATAAAATGGGACCGCGAGTAATCTGCCTAAGATGCTACACCCGATGAGCTAGTTTGTTTAGAGTTTGCTAGGAAATAAGTAAAGTCACCTATTTTTCGTGAAAATATTTGTGCACAGGATAGACATCAACATTGTACATTCTCATAAGCAGGTATCCTTTGGCTATTGGCAGAGTGTCTGTGTGAGGATACATTCTCTATTTGACTGGGTCTATCAGAGTTAGTTACTCCGGCATTGAACTTCTGTGATTGGATGAGAGTGCATGAGAGTTAAAATCATCCAACCAGGAAATGGTTTCTGACCTAGCTAGAAATAAGGCGTTCTTTGTTCATGAAACAATATTTTTAAATATAGGCATGTTCTATTTAAAATTGCTTGTCAGAATTTCAGATATGAACACAAATGTTATCTTCATTGCAAAACATAAATAATGTGGCCATGTGTGTGTGTCTATATATATATATATATGTATATATACGGGGTTTTTTTTTTTTTTTTTTTTTTTTACAGCTTTCTGCCAATGAAGAAAACAAATTTGAGTAAACAAAGGCTATGAATCAAACACTGAAAGAGTGATTTTGGCTAACTTCAGTGTAGTATTCATGTAGGATTCTACAGCTGGGGCTCTGTTTTGTTTCCTGAAGGGTGGAGGGAGGGGAATTAAGTTTAATGTCTTTCATGAGACGGCATTGCTGTGCGATTCTTCTTACAAGACAATTGTCATTTTGAATTGCATATTATTTTTATGGTGTAGGGGAAAATTTTATTCATATGGAAATAACATTAAAATTATAACTTGGAACGTTTTTATACTGAAAGAATAAAACAATAAATATGTCGCTGTTCATACAGATGCAACTAATAAACCTACTCTGGCAAAGTTAGCCTCACACTCTGATTTTCGATAAAATAAAATGGTATTCTTACAGAACAAAATAGAGAGTTGAAAGGGTGTCTTTTCAGCCACGTGCATTTCAAACATTGTAATAACTGTTTCGAAATACATCATTTATTATTTACAAAACACATTAACTTATTATTTGTAATCCTAACTACAACTCTTGAACATATGTTGTATGACAATCCTTGTTTGATCACTTCACTAAAATCACATTTGTCTGCCACCGATAAGAAATAATTTATTTGCAGAATCATTAATGTTTCCCAAAACACACAAACTAAAACTTGGGAACTTAAATATATTTGTGGTGCTTCAAGATGTGTCTATCTTTTTTCCTCTTTCTCTTTCTCTTTCTTTCTCTTTCTTTCTCTTCCTGTCTCTTTATCTACCTTTCTCTTTCTTTATCTCTTTCTCTCTCTGTGTGCATTTGGGTGTGTGTACAGAGAATGGAATGTAGGTGAGGCATAATTTCCATTGTACACATGCATGGCAGTTCAGAGCAACAGTGAAGGGAGTCACACTAATTGCACCTACATTAAGACATCTACCTTTTAACACCCTTGTGTTGAGTGCATAAAAAGCCAGTGAAGACAGAGTAATGTACTTGTGATAAAACAAGTTAACATTTAAATAATGAATCAATTGATTTTGCTGCAAGAGGCCAGTGAAAATGTAGTTTGCACTTACTAAAAGTTACTTGGCATGATGTGTGTTTAGCCTTTATTTTATTTTTTTTTTGTAACAATGGGGTAAGATTTCTCTTGGAACGCATCAATGTATTCAAATTAATTAATATTTCATTAAAACAATGTGTTATTTCCATTCTATAAACAATTGAACAAGGACACAATTTTAGAGTTTTTGGTGGTCAAAGTCAATTAAAATAAGTCGTATTTGATCTTGCAAGCACAAAGATCTTACAAGTCAATTCTCAGAAACCATTTCACTATATTTTACTAATATAAAGTGTAATTTTGCTGCTACAGCCATAAAAAAATCACCTAAGGGGGTGGGTTAGTATTGGTCCAAATTCAAATAAGAATCCTTTTGGAGTAACAACCATTTTCTTGGAAACTGTAGGTCATAGTTTTGAGAGTTGAATGCAAAAGTAAAATTTTTAAACTGCTGATGTACATTTGAGTGGATTACGAAAAACTGTTGTAATATTCATTCTCTCAGGGCAGTAAAGATACTAATTGATTGCCATACAAGTGTAGGCTAATTAGTTACCACTGCACAATCCCTGAATTTTACATTAGTATTAAATTTTGGAGAAACATTGCTGCCCATGCCAAAGTCTCAATCAGTAATACATAGCTACCTCACCTTGGCCAACACTATAAATGATGGAGAAAGTAGCATGCCCCTGGATCAACATTTTGTATAGATTTTTTAATATTGCATATACCCACAGCATATCTTGCATATAGGGGAGTTTCAACATGTGGCTGTGAAACAAATGTTTATCGGTATAGCTATTGTCATTAAATGAAAACTGTATTCATGTTTTTATTTTCTTTGTAGTGTGCCATTGCCAAATAGTCATTTGCTCGGTCTTGCCATTTATATCTCTGACAATGGCTTCTTCCCCTATAGGCCCATATGTAACCTTTTGCTTGTATATTAAAGTATTAGATATTCTAAACTGTTTCTGAATCTAGCTTTGGTGTTAAGCCAAAGCTGTAAAAAAACTTGAGGTTAAATTTATTATATTGCCAGCTTGTTATACTGTACGTATGCACGCACACATGCACACACACACACACAGTGTGTTCCAAAAAATCTGATAAATCAAGTTTCACTCACCATATTTTGAATGCTGTATGTGCCATCTACCTTTTTACTGATAATATCAAGATGATAGCTGAATTTGTCCCAAAAGTATCTGAGGTAGTACATATTCTACTCCATCTTGGTGAAAAATTAAATCTTCATACACTCATTAAATTGCAGGGAAAGTCAGTACTGCAGCATTTCAAGATTGGAATTTCCTGTAACAGTGTTTCCTCACAAAAGAAAGGGCCATACATCTTTGTGAAAGAAACTGCACAAAACATGTTAATTTTTGGTGAATCTCACTTGTACAGTAAAATTCATGTGGAGTCTCAAGTCCCCAGATGCAAACCTGTGACGCAAAACTTTACAGCCAAGTTTGCCAGTTTCTAAATGAAAACATTGCCTCAACATTGGACAGGTCACACAGTACTCCAAGATTTGGCACAACACTTTGGGCTGCCGAGATCTCCAAACATTACACCTTGTGACTTTTTCTTGTGGGGATATTTGAAAGAATCTGTTTTTGTGCCACCATTACCCACTGATCTGAATGAGTTACAAAACAGAATTGCAGGTGTGGTAAATTGTGTTGAACACACACTGACATGTTTAGGATAAATTCAGTTATCATCTTGATGTTTTGTGTGCAGCAGGTAGAGAGCCTGTAGAGCATTTATAACATGCTGAGTGAAACTTGAGAACTAACTTGATAGTTCATTTGTTATGTAACTGACACAATTTCATCATTACATACAATTATTTGAAATCTGGTCATTCTTCCAAGATCAAATTTTGTCTGCCATGGATTCATCAGTAGTTAACCTTTTGGTCTGGAAAACTGGGATAGTTGTCCACTTGGGTCACAACAGCTCTTTTGCATCATTTTGCAATAACAGTCATGGTGACAGAAAAATAAGGAAGGGGATGCCTGATTTACAACTAAGCAAAATCATAAGAAAGCAGATAATTATTTTTGGGAGTGGGGTGGAGTGGAAGTTTTACTCAACAAAAAATCATCCCAAAAATTTATCATCACATTATTTTATTTATATTATTATTATTTTGTGTGTGTACATATTGCCAAATTGTTCACTTTGTGTGCAGTAGGCAGGAAAGTTTCCTTATATTGGAGGTTGAATTGTTTACAGCTGAGAAGCGCAAGCTAATGCAAGAATACTTCAAAGCCAGTGATGAGCAAAAAGAAACGATGGAGAGAAAGTATGGCAAGCAACAGTTAAAAAACCTGGTAGACACGTTCCATCTGGAATGGTCAGCATCATGGATCAAGAAGTACAGTAAAAAGTGTCCACACTGTAACACATCTATTGAGGTGTGTATAAAGTTTCTGTTAAAAATTTATTATGTTCTTATTTTGTCATAGCTCTTACTTTAGATTTGTTTTCAAGATTTTTGAAAACTATGCTTTCCAATTAAAGACAACTGAAATTACCTAATTATTTAGGGAGATACATTGTAAAATGTCTAGTAATGGGTCGAGTCTAGAAAAATTGAGTCAAACTAACAGAGATTGACCCATCATTCGAGTCAAGTTTTTCCCCAGCTGGCTTTGAGCTACTGAACGTGCAAGTCTAGTCACTGTGTTTTTAGGTTATAAACAAAGAAATATAATCACTTTTCATATCTCGCGAATCAATAATTTTACGTTGCTAAATCGTTAAAAAGTTGTCATAATGGTAACAACTCTGCTACATGCATTGACACTCAGTTGTTGTTTCTGATGTTCGGCAGCGATAAAAGCAGATTATTCATGACACGCCGCTTCCTCTCTCTTACCGCTTGAGTGGCGGCGGCGCCGCAGCGGGCGACATAACATCAACGTCGACAGGTACAGTCTCAGCACGACATAAATACGAGGGCAAATCAATAAATAAGTTATACTTCCACGTTATAGCCATGTATGAAACCACCTATACATAGGCAACACGGCTATGACAACATACTATGTAAGTTCACTTTTCCACATAGTCCCCAAGAGACTGTAAACATTTCTCGGAACGGTCAACCAACTTTTCGATTCCGGATGCGTAGACATCTCCTCCAGCGCTATGTAACCACCTGGAGACAGCTGCTTTCACCTCCTCATCGTTTCGGAATCGTCGTCCGCTGAGATCCTTTTTCAGCTTACCGAAGACATGAAAATCGCATGGCGCCAAGTCTGGACCGTATGGAGGATGTTGCCATACCTCCCACTTGAATCGCTGCAGCAGTTCGGACGTTTGGCGGGCCGTGTGAGGTGTTGCGTTATCGCGCAACAAAATCACACCGGCACTCAATTTTCCCCTGCGCTTCTCTTTAATTGCTTTCCACAACCGGTTCAACGTTTGACAATACGAAGCCGAGTTGATTGTCGTGCCTTTCTGCATAAATTCCACGTGCACCACACCCTCCATGTCAAAGAACACTGTCGCCATAACCTTTCCTACTGAAGGTTGGACCTTGGCCTTCTTTCGTTGTGGTGATGAGGTGTGCACCCATTCCATCGATGTTCTCTTTGTTTCGGGGGTGAAGTGGTGGACCCACATTTCATCCCCTGTGATGATTCGTTGCAGAAACTCGTTGCCCTCCGCAGAATACAGTTGCAAAAATGCCAGTGACGATTGGAAACGTTGTCCCTTGTGAACATCGGTGAGAAGACGTGGGACCCATCTTTGACACAGTTTATGAAATCCAAGGTGCTCGTGGACAATGGAGAATACACTGCCATACGAAACGTTCAGCATTCTGGCAATTTCCTGCAGTTTTATGGGCCGATTCTCTCTAATGATTGCATCCACACTGTCAACTTTTGCAACGGTACTGGACGTTGCGGGCCTGCCTTCGCCATATTTGTCTGTGATATCCGTGCATCCGGCATCAAATTGCTGACACCACTTTACAATACCTGGCCGATAAATTGCACGCTCACCATATACAGCAGTGATTTGACTATGAATGTCCGTGCAATTAAACCGTTTAGCCCATAGAAATCTGATCGTTGCACGCACCTCCAATTTGGAGTGAACATCCAGTTGACGCACCATTGATCCTGGCCCGCTCTGCACACACAACACGACGGGCAACCACACTAACCTTACTATAGGACGACTCAGCAGTTACTGTCCTTTTCTCCGCATTGCCCAAGGTCACGACACACAGCGCACTCTCGCAGCGAGTTAGTGTAAATTTTTTTTATATGCCCTCGTACATACAACCATTCAATATATTTAAACGTGAAAAGTTTCTATCTTATGGCACGTCACACCTTAAGCAGAAATTTGCATAGATACGATACACTTGCCTATATTTTTCTCATTAGTACTGTTTTAAAAATGTGTATATAAAAGAAAAAAAGAAATATTAACAAAAAAACTTTTAATGTGAACAGCTTGTCCGCTCACTGCAACATGCTGACAGACCAGTCTGAAAGCTACCCTCCCACTCCACTCCTGTAACTGTTATCTTATTTTTCTGTTCCTATCAACATCAAGTGGCTGACATTACCCTTCCTTTCCTACCTTTTATACCTACCATTGTCATTCACTTGGCGGGGGGGAAAGGCAGCGCTGTGAATCTTTAAACCAATCAAAGAATTATTCTTATTAATAGAACCTAGTCCCAAACTTTGTTCTTGGTAAACCATGACTATAAGAGGGGGAGGAAGTTATAGTCCATTCACAGTTACTTCCAACTTTTCTGAAACCCTGCTAAAGTTCTGCTTCCAGGATATTCCTCTTTCTCCTACACACAAAGCTTAAAAGAGTCAAGAAAATTAGGATACATCAAAGGGACAATGCACACCGTATTTGTGTTCACTCAGGGTAATAATATTTTACATAAGAACTATTTCTTACTAGGTAGGCATTACCAACACACTTATTTTCTCTGTTTTTATTCGTATTCATTATGAATGAAATATTATAACTTGTGGATAATATATAAGTTGAGGTTCAGTTTAACCAAAAATAAGGTATTTTTTGGCATTAACACAAGTATCAAATGCTTGTGATATAGGACATATTTGGGAAATAAACAAGAATGTCATACATAGGGTGATTTTTCAAAGGTATATTTAAAAGTATGAAGAAACTGCGAGACTATGTAAGGGCAGGCATTGCACCAGTGTACGTAGGTACACATTTACATTTACGGTACAAACTCGATTTTAACTCTAAAATTGTATACTGAACTTGACTTAACTTTACTCAAGTTTCATACAGTTTGACTTGACTTGACTCGACTTGACTCGAAGTTGTAAAAATCAAACTTGTGCATCACTAAAAATGTCTAACTTTGTGATATGCTTAGAAACATTCTATTGTGAATAGTAATACATTTATATTTGTAGTAGGGAAGTATGAGTAGAAATTTTGGGATTACAGTAATATTTTATCCCATTTCATTGATGAAAATGGACAAAAGCAAAAAGAAGCAATAAGTGTGCTGTGTAGTCATGTAATTAGAGGTGCCAAAATAGATTTCTCTGTGTGATAAATTCTTTTGTATTAAAAACAACCAAGAATCAAAATGTTGTAAATGAATCTTCAATAATTAAAAAAAAGTAATTGAAACTTGGTAGTAAAGATTTATTTTTGAGGCAATATTTTACAGTTGCTTCAATCCTGATACTAAATATGGGTTCTGGCATTTACAACTCTTGACCTTTTGGTCCCAGTGTTAATTGTTCAGTGTTGCTTGTTCACAGTTAAACACTTTAGAGTCTTCTAATTAGTTCATTGCGTGCATATAGGTGCACATGCATGAACACACAAGCATGTTGGGTTAATGTTTGCACATTCTGAAAACTGTATCTACTTTTGGTGCCCCCCACGTGCAATCACAGCTTGAGAAGGAAATACCTTCTGTAGTGATATTCTCTTCAGCCACTGGTGTTGTCATAGTTAAACATAATTAATTATAAGAGCATCATAATTGCTGTTTTGAAAACATTTTTAGTGAAAGAACTGTATGAAAGAGTTTGGAAACTATCATACAGACATGGTACATACCTGTATTTTTATTAATATACCATTGTGTAATTCTTGTCACAGAAAGCAGATGGCTGCAACAAAATGCAGTGCTGGAAGTGTGATACGGTGTTCTGCTGGCTCTGTAGCATGAAACTTGACAAGCTGAAACCATACTGGCATTTCAACGACCCCTCTTCCCCATGCAACAACAATCTGTTTCAAGGTGCTCTTATGGCCGAGGACTTTGATGAAGAGTTTGATTTTGAAGAATAATTTCTTGGTGAAGATGAAGATTTCATGCAACTTCATTAATATAATTGGCTGTTGCAATATGTCAGTGCCTATTATTGCATGAATGATTGGCATTTTTACTGTGTTTGTAAACAAAATAAATAAATCTGTTACAGCTGTAGGACAATTTATTATAACATTTATTAAAATGGCTTCTACTGGAAAAAAAAAATTTATCACAGTTACACAATTGATTGCTATCATTCAAAATCTAAACTTCACAACAAGATTCTGGGGTTAATTATAAAGTTGACTGGAAAAAGTACATAAATAAACATTCATAAATTTAAAATAGAAAAATTTCTGGAAGTTACTATAAATCATTGCAGAATAATGCAAATTACAATCTATAAGTTCTAACAAAATGTCAGGTCCTAAACCATGCATTTCTTAACAGATTAAGGCTTGTCTCACAAGTAACCCATTGTCTACCCTGCAGTTGCACAGAGTTCTTGTGGTATCATAACCATCACAAATGTAGGCATTCCTGCTTGTTATTGGCTGCATGTACCTATTTCAATATTTTTTTTGTCACAGTTTTCAAAACCTTTAAGGAACTGTATGTAGGCAGTGTACCGTTGCTATATTCATGGTAGTAGCTATGTACATATTTTATATAGGTTGTAGCTACTTTGTTTTTGTTAACTCTATTTGTTATTCCCTTAGCAACAAATATATCTATTGGACCTTATTTTTATAGCTTTCTTGTTTGCTGATTGTTATTCTACTGTTTTATTGTATGCTGTTTCTCCATATAAAATAAATGGGCAAAGTTTAGTTTTCTAGCATAGTTTGGTTTTTCAATTTAATCACTTGTTTTTATTGATACTTTTGGAATTTGTAAAAACCTTAGCATCAGTAAATGATCAATACTCAGAGTATGAATGCACATTCCAGACAGCAAATAAGACATCTTTAGAATGTAACAAATCATTTAGTGTAAAATCATATTTGAAAATCAAAAAATATATCAAATAGCAGAACACTTGAAGCATATTGAAAGTACAATACTACTAGTAGTTGCATTCTTCCACTCTGTATTTATTGCACATGTTCGTATATGTGTTTGAACCTGCAATCAATATATGATGTGCACATTTCGACACCTGAAGATAACATTACGTATTTCACATAATATTAAAGAATTGCAAGTGCTATTTTGTTATCAGTTGTTCATGAATTTATTCCCTTAAAATCATGCATTGCAATGTGGTTAGTGTTTGAAGCTTCCGTATTTTATTTAATCAAAAATGCATTATCAACAGGCACAGTTAAAATGGTGCCAATCGCAAGGATTAGTTTTGTATGTTCATACTGTTAGAGATACAGTCAAAAACATTGATTCACTATACATAATGGTTAGTCTCAGCAGCATAACACTGATGTTTATTTCTGAAAGTTGGAGTGCTCATTTGGCTTTATTAAACTATTTCTTTTATTCTTGTTGTGCGACCATGAACTCATTACCTTATTTACCGTAATGTAATCTAAAATTTTTGTAGGGATGGACAGATACAGATTCTGATACTGTTACGTCGGCTGATAAACCCAAAATGGGTATATCTTGCAATCGGCCATGGTCCAACCAAATCATTTCATCAACTCAAATGGAAATTACCACAACTTGGCTATCTTGCAGGACATGTTTTCACAAACTAAGTATTTTTATTTTGCATCCAAAAAATTATTTTCTTGATTTTATTTTTATTTTTTAATACCACGTGATTTGAAATTATCTAATGGATACAGATATGGCTGGCTTTGGTGCTGCTACATATTTAACTCTATATAAGCCGTATCTGGTGAAATTCATTTTTTTTTTTAATTGAATTCCAATGTATAACATGGGTAGGTAGTTAAAATTAATTTGTAAAAATTAACATTTTACTGCTATAATTTATTGTCTCACGTTTTCTATCACGTTAACGTCAACAAACAATTGTGGAAAAAAATACAACTGTATTTCAATCTATCGCTTGCAGCACGAGACTGTTTACAATCTAGAAAAAGTGTGAGATAGCAAAGCGTGTTGGTATATTGACTGATACTAATTGGTGAAATTTTAGTTCTAAATGTGGCCGTGTGGCTCTAATAGTTTTTATATTCTTTTTAAATTATTACAAAAACTGAATTTATTTTGTTTAGTTTGTGATTGGTTGAATGTAAGACAACTGAATTCACTGTGAACCTCATATTTCCTTTGTCAAACATGTACATGTTTTATGTGAATGTCAAACACGTATTCGTTTTTCATCGTGAACAATTACCGGTTTAATATTGGTCATCAAAGCAGTTGAGCGCACGTACTACGAAATACATGCTCGCGATTGAGGTCATGATGCCATGTTAATCACATTGGTGTCCTAAAATTCCATAGTTTTCGACTCTGTACTGGGTTGGCACTACTGCGGGATGTTCCAAAGTGAAGATTTTAGACAGTTTGTAAACAACTTTTATTACGTTTATAGTTACCTCAATGATCAGATTTCTGAATACGCAATCAAAAAAATTAAAAACCCAGTTTTTTTTTTAGTTTGTTATTGGAACAAGACATTGTTTTATTTATAAGACAAAATAAATCTCTTTGGCATAATTACATTTTTTTTTTTAAATACCAATTTGGATCCTTCATAAACACCCCCTTGGATTAGAATCAGGACCATCAATATACATACAGTTTGGACCAAGTATATATATAATTAATGTATAAGTTAGGCATTATATTCACCAGTACCATTACAGGCTTAATACTAAACTAATATGTGATCTCCGAAGCGCTCCACCAAGTACAGTCAAAACTCAAAATCACGACCTTTCACAGTTCCCAGGATAATGTGATATGGTTGGTAGTTTGAAGGAGTTGTTTGATTTTGGGCCAATTCTGACCCACCCCTGCGCCATATATATATATATATATATATATATATATATATAATAATTGCATTAAAATTTTACTGATTTCATATGTGCATGGTTTTAGTGGCAAAATTGTATGTTACATTTGCTAAATACAGTCAAATGGTTCCAGTGAATTGAATCTTGAGATCTACACTTGTAAGATTAAATTTGGCTTATTTTGAATGACTTTGACCCCCAAACAGTAAAAAAATTTCATCCATGTTCAATTTCTTTTTGTGAGTAAAAATAAGCTTTAATAAAATATTAAGTTGTTTTAATAATTTGAAGCATTCAGAGAGAAATTATATTCTACTTCAGGGGGTCTCCAAACTTTGACGTGGGCTCATTAGATTCTGAAATAATTTTTGTGGGCGATAGTAAATAAAATACTCTGCAAAATGGAAACCGCAATGTACAATAACATGTTTTCATCTGATTAGGATATTTTTCTTACATTCAAGTTACTTCTTTAAAAAAAACATTAATGGTAAATAAAGTTAAATTCATTTTACTGTTTAAATACATATGCTTAGCCCCAGGCAGCATTATACAGCACTATTATATAACACTAATTTTTGTCTGTTTAAAGTTAATGTGTTGTACCCATTCATTGTTCTGTTTACATTTATTTTTCTTTGATTTTATTATTTGTTTTAACATGTTTATATCAAATTCAAACAGAAATAACATTATTTTAAAACATTTTGCTTTAACTTTTAGGCAAAAACACAAATATTTTATCTGTTATACACCTGAATTGACTTGCAAAGCAAATGCTAGTACAAGGCAGCGAATGACTGGGCTCTTAAAGATAAAGACGTGTTCGCACTTTAATATAAAATATAGCCCACACAGACACTGTTGTTACTAGTGAGATTAGGGTGGGGTGTATTGTGCAACATGATAGATCCTATTTGTGGCCTAAAATTTTGTGCTTCCGATCATCAGAATTGATTGCAAATGTTCATCTGACAACTTTGATCGTTGGCTACTTTTCACATACTTCACTTCTTTTTTTTTTCACATGCACTTTTGTGCTGAATATTGAAATAATGCAAAATTCTTTAAATTGCTGTTTGTGTCACCTGCAAGGGTGCTATAAAAATCTATTAGGTTCGCATCTTTTTATTTGTCCTTCAGTACATTGCTGAACTACAAGTCAATCACTTCCAGTTGAGGTTCAGGTGGAAGATTTTCAACACTGCAATCAAACAGGTTTTCTAAGATCCATATGTGTGATACATGAGCATCTCTGAAAAACGAACTTCAAACTGAGCAACCAAATCTGCTATTGTTTTAACAGCAAAGTCTGCAGGAAATAGTGTCTCTGTTTCATTACGTAATATTTCACAACTCTTGAAGTGGACAAAGCAGCTTTTGGTCAGCTGTGATTTAAACAGTAGTAGTTTTTCTCAAAATGCACTGGTGTGTATACATGTCGTATGAATCAATTTTCGCCTTGTAGCTTCACATTTGAGTAGTTCATGTGTGTCATCAAATCTGTGAGAAAAACTAACTTCCACAGTCACTCTGTTCTTTTTCATTCAGGGACATGGTAATTTCATTTCGGGGCCTGAAAAATTTTGCTAGCACTTTTCCACTAGAAAGTTATTGCACTGGTGTTTGGTATAGCAAATAATAGAAAGATGCATCTATTTCTTCCAGAAATACACGAAATTGATGATGGTTAAGGCCATAAGAACTAATTAAATTCTCGGTCAATACTACAGGTTCCATTATGCGTGCAATATCCAATGCAGTGTAAAACCGTTGGTTTTAGAAGACCTTCAGTTTCCATTGCTTTGTAGATTTGTACTACCAAGCCTGATTTAATTCCACACACATTATTTCCTTCATCAGTAGTGACACATTTCAGTTCTTTCTAATGCAGTTGGACTGAAAAGGGGTTTTTTCCACCTCTTGGAAAATATTGATGCCTGTGTAGTTCCATGCAAACTGTGAAGTTCCATGCAAACTGTGAAGTGATGTGAACTCTTGCATAACTTCAAAACTCTAGTCAGTGCCTCAAATGAACAGCAGCAGCTGTGAAGTGTCTGCAACGTCAGTTGACTCAAGTGCAACAGAAAAACAAGCAAACTTTCCAGTCTTTTCAGTTAACTGAGAGACAATATTATTGCCAATGTTCTTGGTTCTTTGAGCAACTGTATTTGCAGCAAGACTTATAGACTTGAATAGATCTGCTTTTTCTGGACATAGCTCTTCTGCTGCTTTAAGCACAAATGTTCTAACTGCTTCACGATCAGTAAATGACTTACCACACTTGGTTAATACATGTGCCATTTGAAAACTAGTTCTTGTTGCAGACTCAATGTCCTTGTTTCTCTTCTTAAATGTTAACTGTTGCAATTGACAGGCAACGTTTAAATGAGTCTAGTTTGTCTGACCAATTTTGAGTACTCACCAGAGTGTTTTGTTTTATAATGTCTCCTTAAATTATACTCCGTTTGCACCACTACAGTTTTATTACATATTATGCATTATGATTTTCACCCGGTTCTGTAAAAAAAAATCCATACCCCGCTGTTCTTTGGAGTAGTGACCTTCTGCAGCTACTTACCTTTTATATACGTTGGCTGACATGTTTAGATTGACCATGTTGTATTTCAGTCACTGTAAACAGATGGAAAACTTTGTGGAATCACTATTCTCTTAACTTAGCTTAGAGCCCTGTCTTCTGAAGGTGTATTCGTAATAAATATATTGTCCACATTTAGACATGCATATTGTTAAAGGTTTGTGGTAACGTCAACAGAACATATTGTAAAATGCCAGTGCATCACAAATCACTACAATCACTGAACACATTTGAAATTACAGCTGATCTTAGTTCTCACGTGACTGACTCAACTCAAATTACAAAGTGCATTCATCAGTTCAGTGTATTGCTGCCATCTACACATGCAAGACTAAAATACACACTCATGCTTACTATTTTCACCGTTAGATTGTACAACTTATGACTGCGCTCACTGTCTCAGCACACCAGTATTATTTATACAGCTTGTTGCTGCCATATGTACTAAAATTTGAGCTATTTTATCATGCTCGGTGCATTAATTTGGTGTCCGTACTTTGACAGAAGGTTTAACTGCTTTCTCACTTGTGCCGTGTTCAATATTTACTGTGGTACTTGGTCAAAAACAATATAATATGGCTGCAAAACTGGCAATGAGGTTGCGGGCTGGATAAAATATTGCTGCAGGCCAGACTTTGGAAACTTCTGCCCTAGATAGACATACAGTGAAACCCCTTATGTACACTTTTCAAAGAGACAAAGGAAAAAAGAGCAAATTGCAGGAAAGTGTAAATTCAGGGAAAGCTGTAAAATTTAATCTAGTACATACCTCATTACCTGCATTTCCCGTTTCTTCTGCAATTAACACTTTCTAGTTTTAAAATATTTAAAATACCTACTATTACAAATACTGTACAACATCAATATTCAAACCATATACAAAAAATGTGCCAGATTTTGACTTAAATTAAATAAAGCTACAGCCACTATCATAGCCAATGTAAATGAAATAAAATAAGCAATCCTCACGTAAAAATTATGTCAGATTTTGTCAAAATATATAAAATGTACTACTATTATACTGGCAAAAAATGAACACCACTAAAGTGGTGATGTAGAAACACCATATGCGAATGGGACACTGATAGAGGTCAGTACATACAATGATTAACAGTGCTGTGCTGTGGACAGAGTAGGAACCGCCGCGTACTAGGCATAACACCAGTGAGCCCAATACACCTGTAGTTGACTTGGTGAAATAGTAGTCTGTTGTTCAAGCATCGGCCTGTGTGTAGTAAGCATTGTAGACATGCCACAATGGCACAAACGACCACAATTCGTGCAATTAACTGACTTTGGACGAGGTCGTATTGTGGGCCTGAGGGAGGCTGGATGGCCCCTTCCAAAGAATTGCCCAACGCTTAGGACGTGAAGTATCTGCTGTGCATCATTGGTGGTGCCAGTGGTCCAACGATGGCGTACATGATGATCGTTGACCGGTTTCCAGACGGCAGCTGCATACATATGGCCACCTGGACCGCCGCATCAGATGAGCAGTAATTCCTGATCGCACGGCGACCGCCGCACAGATTAGGGCTACTGTTGCACCCAGGGTGTCAGCTATGACCATCACCAACCGTTTGCTGGATGCTGGGCTACGATCAAGAGTGCCGCTCGCCAGGTTTCCTCTCATACCTCATCACTGTGCAGCCTGTCTCAGATGGTGTTGCGAATGATGCAACTGGAGGGATGAATGGCGCGGAGTTGAGTTTAGTGATGAGAGCAGATTCTGCCTTGGCGCCAGTGTAGGTTGTTTGCGAGTGCGGCGTCAAACAGGAGAGCGACAACAACCAGTGTGTATATGGCAGTGACATACAGGACCAACTCCTGGCATCATGGTCTTGGGAGCAATATCCTACAATGACCGTACGCCTCTGGTGTTTGTTGAGGGAACATTGAACAGTGAATGCTACATCCAGAACATCATCCAGCCCATTTTGTTGCAGTTCCTACAATGCCAAGGATATACCATATCCTCTTCCAGTAGGACAATGCCAGTACACACACGTTCTCAACGGTTTCAGTCAACTCCCCTGGCCAGGACGATCACCAGACCTGTCCCCCATTGAACATGTGTGGGACATGATGGGATGGCCTTTTGGTGCAATCTGCAATACTGGCAACAAACCTCCACCAATTGCAACGGGTGGAATCAGCGTGCAACACCATTCCCCAAGATGACGTCCGACACCTTTATGATTGTCTCTATGCACGACTGCATATCGCGAAAGGAGGCTACATAAGATACTGACTTTGTTCCAGACACACTGTAGTCTCTGTCCATAGGTGTACGGCCCTGTGATCATCATATACATTATACAACCTGTGTCATTATTCAATTAAACCTTCATTCATGTGGGACCATTGAGTCCTGGTGTTCATTTTCCATTTTTCACCAATGTATTAACAAAATAAAAAAAGTCACTCAAGTAGATTTTTTATTTCTTTGAACTTGAAATCCTTCAGATATTTATTTTTTACACATTTGGCCCACGATGTGGAGCATTTTCTGTGATGGTTACTGATAATAGTGTTAAGCGTGCAACTGAAATGCATAGATCTTTTGCAAGATAAACATGTGTACCCTCAGTCTTGTTGAACTTTGATATTATTTTTAGTTAATCTGCAACCGAAATTGTTTTACACACTTTTACATTATCCAATGCTTTCCACAAATAAAAAATTCATGAAATAAAATAAAGTACGTCAAATGTTATGTTTAAATTAAAACGACGTACTGCAGACACGTTTATTTACCAGACATCGGCTAGATACATGTTAACTTTTATTGTAGGACGTGTGTATAGAATAAAAGACAGGTTAAGAACATGCAATTTTGATGTGATTACAGCAGTCAACAGTGTTACCACTCGTACTTTGGAAGGGATAAATATTCACAGGCCGCCATCTTACTTTGAGGTGCATTCCAGGCGCACAATGTTTGCTTAATACACACTCGACATAAAGGTGGTAAAAGGTAGCTATCCTAATGCAGTTTCAATTAGCATAGCTCTGAACAAGCAGTGTGTCAGTACAATGGGACCACGTGACCTTGCCAAAGTGAAGGGAGAGGGCATCTACTTAAGTTATTTGTGCTTTGTGGCAGGTGTGGGCAAATGCTTCTATATGTAAAATGGTTTGGATTTTCCAGAATTTTTTGTTACATAAATGCTTTTCAGGAAAAATAATACCCCCTTTTTGAGGTCTCTTAATTATGATATTCAGTAGAGCCCCAATTTCACGATTCCCGAGAATATTGTCGCAAGATTGCTACTGACGCAAAATCAAACCAACCAATTTTGACCCCTAAAAAATGTTTAGCTTGTGTTTCATGAACATTTTTTGCATGAAGTTCAAGTTTAATCATCTCTGGTGTAAAATTAGCAAGTTTCTTTAACATAAATATTGATTTCATTTAGTAGACAGAGCAGAGCTGTGCTGATCCTTAAATTTTGCAGATATATGCCGATCCACCTATCTGCCAATATTACATATCAACCAATACCATGTCGATACAAAAAAAATCTAAATATAACTAAATATTTAGATTATGTTAAATGTTTTTGCCAGTGTTAAAATGGCAAAGTATTTTTGATTTGCAAATTTATATACATACCTCCAACTTTACATGGATGCAGAAAATGTATCCTTGAACAATGTATAATTTTATTTTCCTCCAGCAGAAACCTTACTTAAATTAGGCTTTCTTGATTAACAAGTCTGAGGTCTTGTTGGTTTTCATATTGTTGAATACTAGGCGCTTTTAACAAGAGTTGGGGAAATGTGAACTACACAAGCGCAACCCATATACTGGTAGTTTCTCGAACTACATCGCCGGCTACCTACGTAAACAGTTAAACATTGTGTTCAGTGAAATTAATTACTAAAACATTATCTTTTTGAGAATGAATACTAAATGCACCACACAGTGCCCAATTTTGGTGAAAACCTGTTATGGCTGTGTCCTATTTAGTGTACAAAAGATGTTTTCAATATATTTTTATGCTTTTAGTGTTTTACATATAAGCAAATCACGTTGCTACACTAGGTTGAGCCGAGTTATGTTGTTTTTAAATACAAAAAAACTGAGGCTGGAAGTTACAGAGTTTGGTAAGATAATGATAAACTCATTTGGCCACTTATTTGTATATTTTCTTGCAAAAAATATGAAAAGGCTCTTTAAGATGCCTGCAAACAAGCAAATAATAAGAGGAGGCTCTTTAAGATGCTTGCAAACAAGCAAATAATAAGAGTTGTTTTATACTTTTACAATGTAGGCAAATTCTATTTGGCCATGACACATCCTGAAAACTATCCAATATACTCATTTATCGGCAGTATCAGTATCTGCCGATCCGGATCAGCACAGGCCTTAGACAGGGGTCTTCCAAATAAAATTATACCAGAGAAGTGTATACCTAACCACCCCTTTTCACCAAAAATATTAAAAGCATCCGAGCAGTGCAAAGTTTTACAGAGTCCGTGTTTTAATCATCTCGGACATAAAATCAAATTACATTAAAACAAAATTAAAAGAAACATCCAATATGCATACATCTTTAGACTAACATGATGCCCAATAAAATCATTTTGACACAAAAGTTTCTAACTCAATACACTAAAATTTCAAACAACAAAATTTTCTTTCTGACAAACGGCGTACAACGTTATTGATATACAGAACACACAAGCATTTATTCTCCACACCACATTTTGTTTTGTTTCACTTACAAAATACATTATTTTTCGTAGGGAATATTTTGAAAATAACTCCATGCACCATGGATGTGTCACATGCACGACATACTTTATACAAAATAACTGACCGTATGGTATCCACGATGCTAGTGCTTGCAGTGAATGGTTTATGTACCACAGTTTTAATGTTTCTTTTTTTTCTTCCTCGCCCATGGATTAGCCTTCACAGATGTGTGTATCCATGAATATTTACATTTTGAGTGATGTGATCAGTATGTTTTACAATAATAAATAAAGTTTTTTGTCTTGGTAAGTTGAGTTTTATTTTCTTTGTGGCATGAAATACAGTGAGTACCGCTAACAATTGATATCTTGCACTTGTGGCACCGTGATGCTGTGTTTTTCTCAAGCTGTGTGCGTTGGTACAGTTCAAACAATTGATTTTTGTTCACGTTAGTGGTTTCAGTTTGGCACAAGATTATAGAATATATGCTCACGAGTGTAGTTACGAACACCATTTTGTGGATCACTCCACTCTTTTCGTCCAGATGTGACCACTAGACACGTCACAATCTATGACGAACAATACAATCTGAAGCAATTTCCATTTTAGGTTATTTTGCTGAGTCAGTTCTGTAGCTGCCATCAGAGACGGTTCCGATTTTTGGACCTTGGTGTTGGGGTAGCTGCGTCCCTTTGTGTTTGTACCGCCTGATCGTTTGTGCGAGTAAAGTGGGGATTTTTGATTTTGGATATTTCGATGTTTGAGGATTTTGTTGAGTTTGTTGAAGATTGTGCAATTCTAGTGTTTTATAAGTCTGGAATTTGTTTGTGTGCTGTGATGCATTTTCTTTATGCTTGAATATATGTTGTAATTTGATTACTTTCTTGCTGTATGGGAAACCAAGGCCATTTCAACCCTGACTGCTGAATACTAACTTGCAGATTGTGGTTAGACACGTGGATTTTTAATTTACTGTAGTTGGATGTTTTAATTTTTGCAATGGTGAACAAGAGTCAGCGTAAAGCGCTAGTTGTTGCTACAAAACTTAAGATAGTAAGTGAGTGCAAAGCAGGAAATGTAACCAAAAGCGAGATTGGTAGAAGATACAATTTACAATCGTCGACTTTGTTTACAATGCTCAAAAATGAGAAAATAAAGGCAGCTATGTTTATTCGTATTTAGTAACAAGGTAGTATCTCCAGGAAACACTATTCATCTTTATTGTTCCACGTTCACCATTCTAATTTACATATATTAATTTATATTTTTAACAGTGATTTGTTTCTAGTTTCACTAAGCGCCGATGACGTCTAGTTGTGTTGCTTTTTGTGTTTGGTATCAAATTGCCTATTGGCGTTCAGAAAGCAGATTACTTTTACAGGGAATTTGAGATGATTATTTTCTTTGCTACAGTACTTATTTGGCTATAGCTATAATTCGCTATAGCGATAATTTTTTTGAGCCATTATCAGGCCTCACTATAGTAAAGTTTCACTGCGAGTGTTTATGCTAAAATCATGAAGCAAGTCTGCCAATGCAATAAAAAATTATGTCACAAGTTGCACGTACTGCCTATCTTGGCAGGCAATAGGCGTAAACTGGTCAACCAAAGTTTTTAAAAAATGTCACTTTGTGGGTTTTTTCTTTCTTTCTTTCTTTCTTTCTTTCCTCCCTCTAACCATTTAGTTTTTCTTAAAAAAAAAATTTAGATTTTTTGATGGTTTCAGAAAACGTTGTTGCAAAATAGCTGCTGCCGCCGCAAAATCCAGGGGTCGCAAAACTGAGCTCTACTGTACTTCTTCTCCTCCCCTGCACACCAAGAATTTGTGTGAATTTTTATTTTGTTGCAGTGTTGCATTGTTTTCAGATTCATTTCTGGTTAGTCCTTGTGCTGGTATTGTTACTAAACTTCGACAAAACCTTTAGTCGGTAAGTGGAACTACATAGAACTTCAGTAAAATCACGGAAAGAGAGGTTGAGCTGTGCCAGCATTTGTGGAATTGGTACAGTAAACATGGTAAAAACTAAAATATCATGTAGCACGGTTGGTCATAATCAAACTCATAACTTCTCAAGCAAGTTTTTCTATTCCAAGCTCTACAATGCACATGTTCTTTCTCGTACTGAAATAACTCAGAGTCTTTTGCTCACTCATTTTTATTCTCACTGTCTTCAAAAGTATTTTCATATTGATTTGCTGAGGCTAGTAGAATAAAATAAATTGTTATGTGATTTTCTCCTTTGCCTCTGATATTGTTTGAAGGGTATTATTAATGAGATTACATCATTAATAAAATAGTTATACATTTTGTATGATTACAAAACCAGAACTGTATTAAGTGAAGTTAACTGAGATAAATAATTACCTATTAATTGTGTTGTAACCAAAATGTGCAAAGCCATTTTGCATGCTGGTGACATTTTGTTACAGAAATCGTGTTTTGTTTTGAAATGTACTTGAAATCTGTTAATACAGGTTTATTAGTTGAAGTCAAATGCCATTATAATAAATTTTTTTGTATCTTTTGCTATTACTGTTTTTACATCAAAGTGCTAAATTGGGTAGTGTCATATCTGCCATACAAAATTAAATTAATATATTGGGTGGCGCTCTTAATAAGGTGATTGTTCTAGTGGGTGCTTGTGTCTTGAGGTGATGCATGCAGATAGAGATTTGTAGTTTGCAAAATTGGTTCCAGTTCTTAGTATGTAGTATTAGTTTTGTCAATTATGCTAAAACTCTTTTCTGTTTTAATGCATCTTGCATTGTTATGTTTGAAAGTTCACAATTTTGTACCTGTTTATAGAAGCCTTGAATATAACGATGGAGTTATATTATAGTGATTTCTCAGCATATTGTCTGTATTGCCAAGCATTACTCCCTTGTTAAAAGTTAAAACATATAAAGTAAACTCTCATTTCTAAGACCATGAAGAGTTGTTATTTCGAAGGGGTGTTTATTGGAATAACCCTTCCAATTAAATTTTTTTTCATGGTTCCCAAAAAATGGGTTGTTATTTCAGGAGGGTCGCTATCCCAAAGATCTTAGATACGAGAGTTGACTGTACACTATAAGTACAAAGTAAAATATGGTTCCTGACATTTATTGTGTGTTTCATCAGAAATGTTTAGCAAAATGTGTTTTTTCTTTGAGGCCTGTATTATAACAAATGAAACCTTAACTATAGGTGCCAATTAAAATAAGTTAGTAAGATGCTGAAAAGATTGCAACAGGATAGGTGATAACCTGCAACAGTGTGTGCTTTTTTTCAGAAAGTGTTAATG
>NQII01001087.1:45549-111643 GCA_002778355.1 Clitarchus hookeri | reverse complement strand
TAAATTAAAAGTACAACTACGTGTTTAATTTTATATGAATTAGAAGTACAGCTAAGTTTTTAAAAACCTTTCTTTGTTGTTACTACTTTTGTTAACTCTGGTTTTGCACGAGTAGACTATGGAGTGGTTTGTTATAGCCCAGGTTTTTGATACAATAGTCAGTTTTAGTTCTGAATAATGTCAACATGTATAGATAATGTTATGTTGAAAGTAAAATTTAATATTTTGTATATATTGTGTTATTTTTCAATAGAAATTTAAAATGTAAGTTACATTTGTATTGTTTTATGGTATTCTTGAATTTTCAGGATAGCCACTTAGCCAGGAATTTTGCAAATATAGGAAAAAGCCTTGAATTTAATGCCAGCGCCAGCGCAAGTATTTTGGTGAAAAGCCAGGAATTTTAAAATGTCACTGGGAAAACTCGTTATATCAAAATGACATATATCCAAACAAAAATGTACCAGTATTCTACTTTCTAATTATTCCACTGTTAAAAAGAAAATATTTAAGAAATGAATTGTGTTGCTGACCCCTATCAGAAATATTGCCCCAATTCTGCTTGCTCATAGGCTGCGCCTCTTCATTTTGTTCCTTGTGCACTGACAACATTCGACAGTATAGCCAATGAAGACAACTGCTTTAAAAACCTATGAAGAGTTAGCAAATCAATTATTTGCTGAAACATTGCATAAGAAATCACTACATGTTACTGAATTTTTTTAATTACTTGGAACCACCCCAATGTATCCTTGTGTACCAAAATTACATTAAGTTATATTTAAAGCTATGATCATCATTGCTTATAAATGGATCCCTTGGTTTCATGGAAATTATGATTTGCTTGTTTCAAATGGTGTTGAAATATTACAAATTTTTTTTAGCTTGACAGGGTCCAATAAACAGGTTGAAAGATGTGATTTATCAATGTTGCAGAATATCGGCTCTGTTACACTATTTGAGTGACATTGCTATAATTTACTGTAACTTGGATTGTATAAACATTTTGTTAATAATGGCAAGGCTAATTATTATTAAACAGCATTTTTTCAGCAAATAACTTATTCATTTGTACACATTAAGGCACACTGTTATAAGCGTACATAACTTATTTGATTGCAGAAATGAGGAAGATAATGGTTCTTGACACTTACCATGAAATAAATGGATTATTGAAACTACTCTAAAAATTCTTTGAATTTGCTGTTCAGCAAGTGTGTGTTTGGTCATGATTGATAATGAATTATTTACGGAATTAAGTGCAAGCTTGGAACTTTAGTATCTGCAGATCAAGTGGTAAAAGAATTCTATGTAATGAGTACGGTATAGTCCATTCACAGTTACTTCACACTTTTCTGAAACCCTACCAAAGTTCTGCTTCCAGGTACCGATAACGTATCCTTCCACTACATGTAAACAAAAAAAATACCATGTGACTTTTTAATATTTCAACTGCCACATACTTTGTTTACATTTTTCAGCTGTCCCAACAATGCTGGCTTATTTTGAAGAGGATTAATTAATATAATCAATGTTTACAATCTTTGACAGTATTTATGTTGGTGTTATGACATTTAACTGTGTGTATTATTGATAATGGTTCTGTTGGTGTTAATTCATGATATAGCGCATTAAACAATTTTTTGAGTGACTGTTTAACTCAGTAGGTGAGGGGGAAACCATGGGTATTAGGTTACTTTGAAGCAAGGATGGCCTTAATCCAAGTTAATATTAAAATAAATTAACATCCAGTGCAATGAAAAAAGAAGAAATCGATGCACAGAACTTGTGTTGCTTATTTTATTACGTAACTTAAGCTGGTGCAAACAAGATGGTTGATAACATTGTCAACTATCTCATGGCAATCATGTACGCACACAAATAGTGTGACTTTTATTGCCCTCTTATTTTTACAGCACACATTGTTTTTACTAATTTTTTTCTTCCTAACTAGGTTATAGCACTTTTGAGAAAGTTACTTGTGCTTTGGCAAGTACTCAATTAACTAGCACATCACGTAAATGTACAGTGAAACCTCGTTGTTGAGTTCCCGTTTATGTCGATTTCCCATGTCAGTTGATTTTTTTGGATGGTGCCAACAAATATCCTACATAAACAATGTTTAAAAAAAACCTGCATGCTACGACCCATAAATCATTAATTTACCCGCATCTATCGATCAGATATTCTGTCCGAAAACCAAAATATATTTGGAACAATTGTTTATCTGTGAAATAACTATCTTAAAACTAGTACTACCAAAATTCGGTAACGCCAAGAGAAGGTAAACAGACACGCCTTAACCTCAAATGCTAGTGTACACAACTAGTTGTCGTGAAACGTTGCAATTTTTAACAACTACGTAATATATTTTTGATAATTCAATCATTATTTGTCTTAATTACTCATGTCGAAAAACAGTAAAACATAATAATTGCAGGCACTTCTTTGTTTCAAGTCAGTCCACGAAAATGTGCGTTAATAAACGTAATAATTTTTAGGTCAGTATGATAAATAACCATGTATATTACATTACAAGCATTAAAGGGGCACAGTTTGTTTTCACGGACTAATTCTGTTAAGATAAAATTACGCTAGTACTTTTTTTAAGAGTAATGCAGTGATATCAACTGTCACACAAGATGGCGAGTGTTATCAACTTAGCAGATTTTCCGTTTAATTTGGCAAAATTTAAAAACATTTAGTGAACAAATATACATTTTAGTGGGAAACAGAATTTTTAGCGGAGAAAAATATAATTTCAATAAATTGGGTTTTTATGTCAAACTCAAAAAACTGCGTTAAATTTGCCTCCCAAAATAGTGTAAAAATTTAAAATGCAACATTATTATGATGAAACAGCGTATTTTATTACTGCACTTTAAATTTAATTTTTAGCACATTTCTATTTTAAATCATTGTTTTTAATAAATTTTGTTTAATTTTTGCTACTTTTTTTACATTTAGCAGAAATTTAGTTAATTTTATGTAAACATTCAGCAGATTTTCGAAATTGGTGTTGAGGTTAGGTTTTACTTTTTTGAGGAGGAGAGTGGTCCACATGTTGAGTTTTCCCGCATGCTGAGTTTTTTTCAGTAGGTCCCGTAAAAAATTAATAATAGAGGTTTCATTGTACTTCAAACACACAGAGGAAAGTTACAAAGTTTGATATATAAACAGACATAAACATCATTCACTGCCAGAAACAAACTTTGTCCAGAATTTGCCTTCACATACATGTAACCAACGTAAGGATTCTGGAATGTCCATTTCATTAGAATCTCACTTCATCTGCCAACAAAAACAACACCCATTGAAATATATTTACACCTCAAGTAGAAAAAACAGTTATCACACAACTTTTTCACTTAACAAGGTAGGTTGGAAGTATGTGTATAAACTTTATTTGATGACCGTGAGTCAATTTTGCCAACTTCAAAGTTGTAACTGGCCCGACATGACATCACAATACAAATGTAATAAGTATTTTACCATTAAAATCATTTTATCATTATGGATTACAAATTCAGTCACCATTATTTTTTATATATGTGTAACATCTGATAAAATTGACTCTGTTGCGAGCACTGAGCAACTTAACAAATGTGGAGGAAAAAAAAGCAAGTTCAGAGAAAAAATAAAACTTAATGCTCCGCCTAAAAAAATTTTATTTGTGGAAAAAAACACATGAAGAGATTAGGGCCCACGCACCATATTTTTTGCTGATAAGATGGCAAAATTATTTATGTTTAACAAAGAAATATGTTGTAATGACGCAGTATTCTTAATTTTCTGGACCGGGACACGTGTTTCATTTTTTTTTTAGCTTTGGAAAGCTTCGTAATATGTTTATCGGGCATACGTTTGCGGTTTCGTTTCGAACGTCAGTTTTCAGTAAGCGTCAGCATTATTTAGCTTTTTTCAGACTGCGTTGACAGTTTGTTTGTACGACGCAGTTTCGATAACGTGGGGAGAGCGTGCGTGGCAGTCCACGCTAGGCCCTTATCTCAGGAGAGGGGGGTGATAGGCAGCACAAGTACACGTGTGCCTGTCGCCCTTCAGGTCAGTTGGAAGTCAGTCGCCCTTCAGTTGAGTTCCTACCGAGCAGTCGCTCGCCTAGGCCGCGTCGGGCGTGACGCTAACCCCCACATCGGCAAACTTGAACTTACGAGATTATTTCTACGCCGGTGTGGGAGGTCACCGCATTTCTTATTTCTTCGGGCCAGTTTTTAAGAAACGTAATAATTTGTAAACGACTGTGGCGCTGTTATGCACTTGTTGTTTATCTGTGAACGTTTCGTACTCTGCATATCTAAACTTCGTATGTGAACTGTGTCACCTAACTAGTAAATAAAAGAATAGAACAAATACACCGGAACTTGACATTATTTCATAATTAATTGGCGTCCATTGTACAGAGTCTCGTGTTCCTCCGTCTTGCGCTAGTCGAGTGCAAGTCGGCAACTTATACCCAGCTGTAACTGCAGCGGCCAACGTTACAATGTTTCTACCATTCTTATGTAAAAATGTAAATATCTAATTAAGATATGTTTGCTTTACAAGTAGCATATCAGAATCCCATTAGAAAATTTTAAGTGTAAACTAAGCACCTCACAAAAAGTTTGGAATATACATACAGAATGTACAAATGTATGGAGTATACGTAACGTACACATAGCAATTAAACATTACCAACGGCACTGACACAAAATGTAAAATTCACAGTGTTTCTAACAAAAAAAAAATGTACAATAACATTGGCAAATAAACACGAAAGAAACAATTTCTTTCTTCTCACTGCAGCTTAAGTACAATTTATGGCCTCCGTGTGTATTTTACAGGTAGGAACAGATTCAAGGGAGGGTCCCCTCCCCCCCTCTAAAGCACTGAAAATAAATGCAGGTCACCGACAATATAACCTGCCACTTACTTGAAAGAGTGCAGCATCTTTCACATCGCACTGACACATGGGAAAATTAGGAGTCTATTCTTGCGATATATCCATACAACTATACATCGCCAGTCAATTAATCTCGAAAGCTTCCTGTAGAATGTACAGCGATAGCAGCACATTCGCATCGGAACCTTAGGTATCAAATGTTAAATCTTGACTTACGTGTCTTCCTCAAATAACATTTTTGCTCTCTACACACTGTGAAGTGACTAACTGTGCTCCTGGTTGTGGTTGTAGTATATTACTTGCTGATTGCAATGATTGTTTTTAGTTTACCCTTCAAAGATGAACTTGAAGTGAAATTTTGGACGACCACACAAAATGTCAACTCATGGAATCACCTTGGCACCTCCCAGCTGATTATAAATTTTAATTTTCTGTCCACATGAAGAATGGTAAAGAAGGGAGAAGGTTTGTTGGCCAAGCCCATCTTTCAAATTAACCTTGGCTTGGAATTTCCCCAAGTCAACTAGGGCTGTATTGCAAATATTACACTTTGTTTGCAACTGGTGGCATGGGAGGCTATCAAAAAAATGTCCCCTCCAGAAATTAGTTACTAAACCACTTACTTAATTTGCGAAATTGTTGGGGAAAGATGACGCACAAGAAACTCATGGAAAAATGTGCATTATCATCAAGCTGTAGAGTTGGCCAAAAAATTTTTACATTCTTTTCATAACCGTGACAAGGAAGTAATAAACAAAATTAATGAATGACGACTTGCAAACATTTTGGAAAACAGAAAAATACTCAAACCTATAGTGGATACTATAATTTTTCTTGGTAGGAAAAATATTTCATTCAAGGGTGACCATGATGATGGAAACATTTTGGATAGTTCTGTATCAAGCCCAGTAAATGAAGGCAACTCTAGAGAGTTGCTTAGTTTTCGTATTCAAGCTGAAGACTACATCTTGGAGCAACATCTATAAGCAAGACAACACAAAATTCTCATTACATGCATTGCTCAAGAGATTCTCTCGGTTATAAAAGACAGGGTTGCTAAGAGTCGAGATTTAATAGCGTAGTATTTGATGAAACGACTGATGTTTCTCTTGTGTAACAGTTAAGCCTTATCATGTGATACAGTAGAGCACCCCTTAACCGGAATTCCCTCGAACAGAACTCCCCTTATCCGGAACTAATTTAAAAAAAAAAAAAATTCCATCGCAAAGTTGTGCCATAACTTTCCCGCCCTCGTAAGAGGTCTTTTGTTGCTCACACCAGACTGTCATGCACATTAGGTGGTTAACAAGCTGCAGCACGATGAAGAGACAGCCGGCCCCAGTGGCACAGTTACATCTATGCTGCATAATGTCACAAGTGACAGTGACTAATGGCAATGTGCGACACATGCCGTTGGTTTTAGTGGTGTGACTTTCAGAATTTAGTGTTCTAGCGTGTTAGTGTACATGTGCCGTATTTTGGCGCATATAGACAGCACCAGAAGTTTTTGATGAAAAATTAGGGATAAATAATATTTCAAGTATAGGCCGCACTGAATTTTTGTATTCCCGTAAATGTTGCCGGGCCTCATCGTGTAGTGCGACAACAGCAAACTATGGCAACGTCAAACTAATTAATTTGCCATTGAATGTTATCGTTGCCACGCCGCCTGCTGAAAAGTAGCAACAGTGCAGTATTTCCCGTAAATAAAACTTTTGTATTTATGTCAAAATGCCTTAACACTGCGTTTAAATTGCGGAACATGTACGCTGTGCGTAGCCTGCCAGCTCGGCAGGTTGTTGCCGGGCAGGCAATGGTGAGGTACATGTGTTTGTGCGACGTCACACACACACAGTTACTGCTGGCTGACTCATTCAACCAGAGAGAGAGAGCAAGACAAACAAAAAAGAGGTCGGAGGAGGGAGAAAGAAAAGAAAGGGACCGAGCAAGCTTGCTTGGTGCTGGATGGCTGTTTGTTGCCAGCGGGTGGGAGGTTGAAAGGAAGCACGCCAAGCGAGAGGGTGAAAGAAAAAAAGAGAAAAGAAGTGCGCAAGCGAATGGCGGCTAGAGGTGATACAAAACAGAACAGTCGAAGACAGGCAGGCTAAAGTATGCTGCGACCCATACGCGTTAAAACACATGTGATGAGCTATTCATTTCTTATAATTTTTTTTGACTTCCTTAGAAACTAAGTTAAAACATTAGAACGTATTGTTCGTTGACAAATTTCTGAACATGGTATTGGGGGGGAAATTTTTTTATGATAATATCTCGTTAATAACCCGCACCCCGTCAACACAAACAGTAGTATGATATCCAGATCTCGCTTACTCAGCCAGACACGCGCCCAGCGAAGAGATAAGAAGTTTGAGAATGAAGGTCATTAACGCAGCGCCGGGAGTTTTACGACTCACATTTCATAAACAGAACGTAGAGTTTTTTTAAAAATGGTTTTGTAACTTTAAGGATAAAACTAATAATTTACACTCATCGATTTCTTAAATTAAAATTATGTGCCACATATACACGAGTTCAGAATAAAATTGTGTTATTTTTCCCACCATCCCGCCCTCATTTCCTTTAACCGGAATTTCCCCTCCACCGGAATAGCCCTTTCCCCGACGATTCCAGTTGAGGGGTGCTCTACTGTACTTACATGAAGGAATACTTACAGAAGACTTCATTGAATTTGTTGATTACTACGAAGTAGTGCAAAAAAATGTGTGTTGGACAAAATGAACCTATATTATAGAGGAAAGCACTGGACCTTGTAGTACTGGATGTTTTAAAACAACTCAACTTTGATTTTAAAAACTGTGTTGGGAATGGTACATATGGGTGCAATGTGATATAGGAGATTTGTGGTACTGTGCAAGAGGTTCACAGAGAAGCTACAAATGCAGTCTGTTATCCATGTTTCAGCCACACTTTAAATCTGTCCTTTTCTGTGTCATCTAGTGTATAAAGTGTTAGAAATGCAACAGGTGTAATGAAAGAAACAATCTCTTTCTTCACAGCTTCTGCAAAAATAAATATTGTTAAAACTATTTTTGGGAAGTCAAATCGCTGATTTATGTGAAACTCTGTGGATCGAGATGCACACAGCTGTACTGCAGTTCAGAACAAACCTCCCCAAAATAGTTCCAGTACTCATTGCAATTTCAGGATGGAAGGAAATTCAAGCTGCTGCAAAACCAAAAACATTGATTAGTGCTTTGTGTGACAGTGAATTCATTGTCATAATTGTGTACTTGGGTGATATATTCTCACATTCCCACCAAGTCGACTTCTACAGAAGGAAACACTAGATGTTGACATAGCCAATGGATTAGTTCAAGACATGGTGTAAGCTTCAGCAGACAAAAGAATGAATTGTGAACAATCACTTATCTCTGTGTACGAAGAATGCCAAAATATTTCCCGTAGTGTAGATCAAGTAATTGAAATGCCCAGAATAACGAACAAGCAAAAACACAGATTTAATCACCCAGTTGCAGAACCGAATGTATACTTCAGGCAATCAGTGAATCCATCGCAAAGTATTAAAAGAGTAGATTTTGTCATTAAACACTGAAGACATCTAACTGATGTTGTCTTCTTCGCCTATGAAAAATATAGCTGCAAAAATGTATCACGGCATTCTCGGTGTGGACGTGGGTTTAGCTGAACAAATGACTGTTGGCGAGTATGCTATATTGAAGTAGGAACGTGAAAGCCCAAGCAGTGATGAATCCATTTACATTCCTACTAGTGCTCTTCTAAGTTTATAAAAATGTTATGCTGAAATATTTCTTGTTATAAATTGTTTCCCAAGTATTTTAGCGACTTTTCCTCCCGTGGTAGCAAGTGCAGAACAGTCATTTTCCACACTTAGGAGACTGAAGACATGGCTGCATTCATGCATAGAAGAGAAATTGACAGGACTTCCTTTATTAAAAATTCATCATGAGGAGGAAATAGATGTAGATAAAGTTATTGATTTATATGCTTATAAACGACAGAGTAGATTAGAGTTTGTTGTGTAAAACATGTTAGTGTTAAATGTTTTTGTTTACTTGGGATAATAGTTGTAGCCAGTAAGGCAATATTTATTTCTAGTGTCAAAACTCATGTTTCATTTGCTGTGTGTTATTGTTTCTTATGGCAAATAAATTTTATTTATTTATGCTTATAAAAATATTCTAATCAGTAGTAAGACACATGAGTTAGGTTTAGAGTGTACATATATATAAATTATCTAGCTAACATGAGTGGAAATCTATCTGTAGGAACTTGTTTCTTCGAAGAAATTTGCCCCCGTAAAACTCATCTCTGGATCCATGCTTATGTACAGGTCCCTTACAAACCGTGGCATGCTTGTAATCAATGTGTTAATGCCATCTTCCGCACGAAGGTCCCATTCCATCTGAGCAGTTCTTATGAGTTCTGGAAGTGTTTCTGGAGGTTGTGAACGATTATAAACTGCTGTTACCAGTTTATCCCAGTCATGTTCAATACATTAGTGCACTCTTTGTTGATCATAAAAGAACTACGTAACTCCTACCACCCAAACTGCCATATCTCACAATATTACAAACTTTTTGTATATTTCTTACTAGGCATTTTCAATGTTCTGACAGTTTTATTTCTCATTAATTACTGAACTAGCATTGCAATTTAGGGATAAAATACTAGTAAAAGTTTTGTTTGATCAAAATTAGAATGCTTTAATATTAATAACTCTATTAAATATGTATTGTAAATAATATGTTTAAATCACAGGCAGACATGTTAAACCTGGGGTGACTCTTTCAAAGATTTGTTTTAAAAATGTTTAAGTTGGCAATATGTAAACTGTAGAGACAAACTATTGTTATATATATTTTGTTGTGTTAGCACACCTGGTGTGCAGTTTCATCTAACCGTTATATGAAGTAATAAATAAAGTTATAACGTGATTTTGTGCTTAATAACAACAGGTTATGGGTCCAGGATGCAGCGACATTCACATAATTCTTTATACCCTGTGAATGTAAGAATTTTGCGTACACATTGATGACTGGATGTAATTGAGGGTGTCTGAATCCTTTATTGCCACGAGCTCTACCAAAGTGGCGATTAACTTCCCTACCATGGCGAACTCGGGATCACTGCCTCAAATTGAGGAAGTTGGAAGGTACCAGTAATTACAATAACTGAAAATTTTTGATGGAGTTCTACCTAATGCACGAAAATTTGTGGAATTGTGTCTTCCCGGATAAAGGTGCAACAGTAGCTGCCGACCCAAAGAAAGATCAAAAGGCAAGAGCAAAGATTTGTTTGATGATACAACCTTACTGCCTGATACATGTTCGCTCATCAAAAAGGTGTAGGGAAGCATAGGATTACCTCAAAAGTACTTACAAAAACAAGGAACTTACAAGGGATAGATCTGTTGCAGAAGTTGTTCGGAATGAAACTGGAGGATCATAAGACCATGGAAGGATATGTTTCTCAAGCCATGTCACTTGCAGAGCAACTAGGAGACATCAGTGCACCAATTGACTATGAGTTTGTAGGAGTCTTCATGCTCTGTGGCTTACCGTTCAAATATGATCCTATGGTGATGACACTGGAAAGCTCAGGGGCCACGATAACAAACAACTTTGTAAAGGGGAAGCTCATTCAGGAATACATTAAATGTACAATTGTGGATCAGACACATTCAGGTGATGCAGCCTTTGTAGCTACAAAAGTTTGTGAGTCCTCAAAACCCATGAGTGGTATGAATTTTAAGAAAAACTGGGGCAATGGAGTAATCAGGTGTTTTAGTTGCAACGAGGCAAGACAAAACACTACTGACAGCATTATCTGCAAGGAAACAGAAGTGATTGGTACGTGGACTTTGACATCACTAACCATATGACGAACCGCAAAGATTGGTTAGAGGATTACCATGTTCTCAAAACAGCAAGAAGTAACGTTTACTAATAGTGAGAAATTGTGTGAGATTGGTAGATCGCAAAGGGAATGTGAGAACCATCAAAAGGCGTGCCCAATCTATCAACAAATTTGTTAGTGTGATTCTCAAGAAAGGTATGGTGGTGGTGTTCACTGTTGAGGGCTGTCAAATTTATAAAGACTGATTGCAGCATTTAAGGTGAAGTGAAGGCAAGTGCAACTGAAATGGGAGTATCTATAAACTGAATGTGGTACCAATCAGAGCTAATCTTACATCAAATGGTAACACAGATATTGTAGCACAGGTGATTGGGGTACTTAAGTTGGAATAACATGAAGTTATTTTGAGATGGCATGGCATCAGGTATAGATTTTGTGAGTGAAGATGATAAGCCCTGCATTCCTTATCTCCAAGGGATGCACTCAAGTAAACTTTTTTGACACGAAAGGATCTAATTAAGCAGCACACAAACAAGAATTTATTCACACAGATTTGAGCAGATCAATGGAAAAAGTCCATAAATGGTACATGGTATTTGCTGACATTTATTGACAATGCCACCCAGAAAACTTTCCGCTACTTCATTAAGTCAAAGGATCAAGTGCCAAGCAAGTTCTGCGGATTCAAAGCCAGAGTAGAAACGCAAATTGGAATGAAAATCAAAATATTTAGGTCTGACAATGGCAAGGAATATGTCAACCAAATGATGCAAAGGGTACTTGGAAAGGCTGGGATAAAGCATCAGTTAACAGTCGAGTAGACCCCAGAGCAAAACAGGGTGACGAAGATCGCCGACAAAGGCCTTAAAGGACATGACACTCAAAGAAGCATGGTCGGGACAAAAGGTGGATCTGAGCAATGGATGCCTAGATGATATTTGTGGGATACTGTGAAGAGAGAAAAGGGTACAGACTCCTTGATCCCAAGAGTCCGAAAAGAATTCATAGGTCCCACGATGTTGTGTTCATTGAAGATTTCTAGACGTGATTAATGAAATGGAAGTGTCCATATTGAAATTTGCACAACCAGAACGTAAAGCAATGACTTTCACCACCATCTTTGTCAAGGAACAATAAGCCTAACATTGGAAGACACCACATCAGTGCAGCAGTTGACAGAACAGAGATGTCATAATCAACAAGAAGTCTCAAAGTGTCCAAAGAAGTTCACTGACATTATGACATACCAAACTGTGTGTGATGATGATGAGCCCAAGTCTGTCACAGATGCACTCTCGAGTGCAAATAAACAAAAGTGGCAATCTGCAATGCAAGAAGAGTATGATTCATTGGTCAAAAATAATGCATGGATCCTGATTGATGCCCGTGAAAACAAAAAAAAAAGTGGTAAAAAGCAAATGGGTATTAAAGGTGAAGAGGGGTGAAGATGGCATTGTTGCTTGATACAAAAATCGGCTCGTCGCGAAGGGATTCACCTAGGAAGCTGGGATTCATTATAGAGAAACCTTCTCTCCCATGGTAAGAAAATAGATGGTCGGGATACTAATGGCACTCACAGCTGAACGGAATTGGGACACAGACCATCTGGACATTGCAACAGCCTTTTTAAATGGTGAGCAGGAGGAAGAAGTGTTCATGGGACAACCAGAGGGCTTAGTCTTTGCAGGCCAGGAAACAATGGTATTTCTACTTAAGAAAGCCTTGTATGGCCTTAACAGTCATCCAGAGTATGGAACGAGAGACTCCATGGTGCAATGCTTGAAATGGGCTATTAAGTGTCTGAGCAGGAACCCTGTGTATATACAGCAAGGCTTGTGAAGTAAACATTGTCATTGTTGCTGTGTATGTGTATGACCTTGTAATTTTTTCAAACTATGTGGAGGAAAAAGGGAAGCTCAAGAATGAAATGATGAAACGATTTAAAAACAGCGATCTTGGAGAGTCCAGCGCAACAGAGAGAAGGGAGAAATCTATGTTGATCAGTGCCAATACCTATCCCAAATTCTATATAGATTTGGAATGACTGACTGCAAACCAGTCAGCACTTCATTGGATGTGAATTGAGACATGAGTAAAGTAGACCCCATTGACAATGTGGACTTGTGTTTGCCGTACCAATGTTTGGTAGGGACATTAATGTATTTAGCTGTGTGGACGAAACCTGACATTGCATATGCTTTGAGTGTGCTTAGGCAATTTAACAAAGTGTATAATGAAGAGCATTGGAAGGCCGCAAAGAGATTGTTAAGGTACTTGAAAGGCACTTCCAGCTACTGCCTCTTGTGCAGAAAAACAGGAAACGACATCTTCAGTTAAATGGATGCTGATTGGGCCAATGACAAGCAAGACAGATGATTGATCATATATACATGTTTTGTATTTCAGTCAGGAGGAGCAGCTGTCGCCAGGAAGTCTATGAAGCAGTGAACAGTAGTCTTATCCAGCACAGAGGCTGAGTACATGGCCTCGTCCAAGGAAACCAAGGAGGCTATCCATATCAAAAGTCTGCTGCAAGAACTTCTTGGGAAGAAAACCAACATTGTGTTTTTGAATGATAACCAGGGAGCTCAGAAGTTGGCAAATAATCCTGTGTTCCACAAAAGGACGAAGCACATCAATGTTTGCCATCATTTCCCAGGTATGCTGTCAGGATGACGCTGATCGACCTATCCTATGCACCCATCAAGAGTTTGCTTGCTGATAATTTTTATCAAAGGACTGCCTAGTGCTAAACACAGGATATGTTTAAAGAGTTTAGGCATTGAGTCTCCAGATTAAGGGAGTGTGTTGCAGTTGGCAATATGTAATCTGTAGACACAAACTATTGTGTTATATATATATATATATATATATATATATTTTTTTTTTTTTTTTTNTTTTTTTGTTAGCACATCCTGTATGTATTGGCTAGCAGAGTCTAAAAATGCTCGCACTGTGTGCACGTCTACCATAGCTGTGGACAATAGCACACTTTGAGGATCATGTCCTTCACAAGTTTGGGCAGCAACAAGGGTAACAGATGGGGAATGGTTTACAGACCCAGAAGTTACTGGATTATCTTTGGGAGAACTACCATGGGCAATGTTACCAGGTACCATCTCACTGAAATGAAGTAAAGTATGATGTCTAGCCTACCATGATAAACAGCTGACTTTTGATCAACATTATTTTGCCTGATGAGAAGCTGCCAGGCAGTTCGGGCATAGCCTCAGACTCCTAACAACATGATAACGGTCTATTGTGGGGTAGTCTAAAAACTGGACATTTATACAGCCTATGTTCACCACTACACAGATTACATTTAAAATTTGAGTCAGTAGAGCTTCCAACAAATAACAAAGTGTTACGAGTGTGAGGATGTATAGAACGAGACTGTGGGAACTTGGTCCGAGATACCATCTTCAAGGCAGCAGGTAAGGACATCAATTCTGAAGCTCGATGACGAGCCTCCAAGAATGAAAAAACTGACTGAATGTAGGAAACTTATTTGCATCACCACTAATGTGCAATTCCCACTGCTGCCGTAAATGACTGCCCAACTTCCTTTCCAAAAGATACTATAACAGCAAGTCCCAAGCATCAATATTTAAAGTTAATGACCATAATGCTGCCACATGCTCTGCCAATAATGACACAAAGATGGTGACAGTGGCTGTACTTGAAGAAATGATGAGACACTATGAGCCCTTTGTTGTTGAATCTCTTGTCGAGTAACTGCCAAGCAACAACAAAATTATCTGCTGTCATTGGCAGGGCTTGGATCAAAGGCAATGGTGCAGCTGACAGTAAAGATTTCAAGTATGAGAGCCTTTCAACATTGCTTAAATGTTCATTACTCACCACTACTGTAGAGAACAAATTGGAAAAGTTAATCAATTCAGTTAGCTTTCCAGAAAATGATGGTAGATGGATTGTAGGAAGTGAAACACGAGATTCATGGCAAGGCGAACTGGCAACTTCACTTTTATTTTATTTTTCTTAGGCTCTTCCTGGATGGTTGCTAGAGCTGACAAAACCCCATAATAGACATTGTAGAAGTCGTCTAACCGCTTGTTACGGAGGCCTTCAACATCATTTTCCTGGTCTTTCATGAGTAACTCCAAGGATAAGTGGTCAGCTTCAAATCAAGCTCGTATCTGTGGCAAATCCCAACATGTTCCAATAAATAATTATTTTGGAGACAAAATGTTTACAACTGCTCCTGCTAATGATGCTGCCCTCAGTAATTTATTTTCAGCAACGCTGCACGCACCTTGTCAACACTTTTATCTTCTCATCAGATATAGACCACGCCCGAATATTGATAGTCTAAACAAGTTCGAAACATCAATTGTAATGGTGATGGAACAAAGGCTGCTTAACAAAACATTTAGTCAAAAATTATTTAAACATGAATATTGCAGTTAACCACAAACACGATGCAAACAAAATACAAATTACGCGACACCACAGTTCTTCAAATCATTCTTCACTTAGAATAGGCGGCAATTATGTCGCAAAGACACGAACAACAAAACTGGTTTCATCTGGCCTGGAGGATCAAATGTGTTGGCAACGACACATATCTATGGACGACCATAGTCATTACTATGCTGAAAGTTTAGTGTTCAAAAGAGCATTAATTCCACTATTAAATGAAATGAGTGCAGACAAGAACAATAACTTTATTCCTCACCCACGCCAACTTGGTGAACACACTGAGTGACGTCATAAACAAAACAAAAACACTAGCAACCATAAACACAATCAAAAGTCGCAACGTTAAACACTTATGGCCCGCCTCCTTTACTTAATTATGATGTCTTTTTCATCATGGCCTTGACAAATGTATTAACACTCGAATTATTTATAATTCACTTATACTGGTTGCATAACTGAGCTCTTACGGTTTACTGTCTTTTCTTTTTTTACTGGTTCTGGTCTCTTGGGGTTTGCACTGATTTTGCGATTACATAACTCTGCATGCTGTGGATACGGCCACATGAAGTTCTGGGTGGGTTGCCACGTGGTTTCACAGTACCAGCCGGCCTGACCTTGAAGACTTATGTGGCAGGCTCGCAGTGGTAGCTCCTATCTCAGGGTTGGTTCAGCGGGAGGCAGGGGCTCGGCATTGCTCCCTGCTGGTGCGGACTCCTCTGTCCTTGGTTTGGGCTCAGCAAACAGAATTTCGTCGCCATCCGGTACACCATTCCAGCTGGGTTCATCCTTCTGGGCGTTGGCAGTGGTTCGGTGGTGACCCCTGCCTCGACTGTGGGTGCGGAATCATCCATCCAGGGTGCGGACTTATCCATCTGTGGTTCGGACTCCGCCTGCAGCATTGCGTTGCCATCCGGCACAGCATCACAGCTGGGCTCATCCTTCTGGACGTTGGCAGTTGGGGGCAGGTGTTCGGTGGCAACCTCTGCCTCGACTGTTGGTGTGGACTCATACGTCCCGGGTTCAGGCTCAAAACGCAGCATCGCATCACCATCTGGTACAGCGTCACAGCTGGGCTCGTCCCTCTGGGTGGAGTCTCTGAGAGGCGAAGAGGGGGGAGTAGAACTCCTTATTCTGCTGTCAGCTTCTCCATCGATGGGCGAAGTCTGGAAAGTGTTCGCAAGGGTTGCCAGTTCAATGGGAACCATCAGATGTGACCCGCTGACGCTTGAACTCTCCCATTCATGCGTTTCTCTTTGCTGGGCATACCCGGAGGGAGTGGAGGGGAGTGAGAGAGAGAGAAGGCATACCATACTATGGTAAGAATGGGTACGTCCTTGAGGGTTCAGCGCTCCCTTGCGGTCTGGGCTCCACCTCCTTCTCTTCTTCAGTTGAGGTTCTCTGGGTTCCAGGTTCGGGATTGGTTCGTGTTCTCTGTGGTCTGAAAAGGCCTCATTTGTCCCCTAGTTGCCTTCCTTACACGTCCTCTCTCTCATAATCGTCACAGTGCAAATTTTCCTGTCTCCCATTTCTGGGCTAGCCTGGCACAAAACTTATCCCGGCTGCGGCTGAGGGGATAATTCTTCAGGAGGGCCTTGTCTCCCATGTCAAAGGTCCTTACCCCCATCTTTGGCTTCGGGTATTTTTTGTTCAATATACTTCTGCTGGTGGTAGGCTAATGTTTCCAATCAGACGGTTTCGAGCTGCGGGAGGGTGGCTGGCTCGTGTGCCCATTGCTAGTCACAGAGTCTTCTTATCGTCTGGCCTAGGATAAGTTGGCTGGGTGAGGTGTTTATAACCTCGTTCGTGCGTGAACAGGATGGTGGGTATTTGGGTGTCCCAGTGTCTATGGTCTTCTTCCACTTGGAGCATGAGGTTTTTCTTCAGTTCCTTATTACGCCTCTCCATGGGGTTGACCTCGGGGTGGTATGGTGAAGTAGTCCAGGTTTATATTCTCCATTGGTTGCACACCTTTTGCCACAGGTTGTCGGTTAATTGGGTTCCATTGTCCGTCAAAATCGCCTGGGGGTATCCCCAACAGGGGAAGATTGCGGACGATGCCTCTTGCTTCTTGGCTGCGCAGATGTAAGGCTTCAACCCACCTCGAGAATTGGTCCATCACGAGGAGGTATCGATTGCCCTTGGTGCTCCTGGGGTACTGTCCCATTAAGTTCGTTGCTAGGTGCGTCCACAGAGTTTGGGGATGTCGTGGTCATCCAATTTGCTTTGGTACAGGGTAGGCTTTATGTCAGCAGCACAATTCACAGTTCGTGACGTACTGCCGGATCTCAGCTCATGCCATCCCAGATATGGCATGCTTCATGGAGACAGGTGCTGGTGTATGCAATGCAGTGTTCTTCCCGAGGTCATGCAGTGTTTCACTTGATACCTGGATGGCCAGCCTGGCGGTGGTTATGGTGGTTACTGGTGGATATCAGCTCGTAATGCGATCGGTACCCATATCTACCAGGGCACCCTTTTGTTGCCCACAAGATTTCACCTTGGGCATTTGTACTTCTGTAGATATTCCTGCAACAGCTGTTGGATGTCTGGGTCCTATTGCTGGCAGTGACCCAGGCAGTAGCGACTGACTTGTAGCTGCTAGAGGTGTATGCACTCTTCTGGGCTGTGTGGTGGATCTGGGGGAGAGGTCTTATGTTCCCAGTGTTCTTCCTCTTTCGTGCCTTCCTGGCTATCGGATTATCGGGAGAGGGCATCTATTAGGTCATTCAGGCATCCAGGACAGTGTTGCACCTTGAAGTCGAACTCAACAACACCAACCGACCGAGTTTGGCTTTTGTGTCCTCGGATGCTTGTAACCAAGTGAGGGTTTTATTGCTGGTCCTCAAAATAAAGGGCCTGTTCTCTTGCTCGTTACTATGATATCAGTGTTCAGTTTCATTGAGACAGGTGCTTGTGTATGCAATTACTTGCAGCTTTCCTTCTTTGTCTTCCTGGGAAATTACGGCCCCAAGTCCATCTTGGCATGTGTCTGGAGTATCAGGGGTTTTCCTTCCTACGGCCGGTGTAGAATGGGATCTTTTGGAAGCTGTCCTTTAGGTTTTGGAAGGCTTCCCACTTCCTCCGGGCTTCCTTCTTTAAGAAGGGGTTTATTGGAGCTATTAACTGCACCAGTTAAACAACCCCAGGAATCTTTGCGACTGCTTCTTCGGCCTTCAGTATAGCTCGAATGGATCCGGTTTGCAGGCAGTTTCCTTTGGGTGTGACCACGTGTCCCAGGTAGTCAATGTTGGATTTGCCAAAATGACATTTTGACAACTTGTATGTTATGCTGTGGATCTTAAGGCATTCTAATAATTATCCTTTGTAGCAGACAAGTACCTCTGCAGACATTAACCATTGGAAAGTGACTGTGTTCTTCAGGCCGAAGGGCATTACTATAAACTGCAGCGTTTCTCTATCGGGCGTGGTGTATTTGCGGCAGTCTGGATGCACGGATATTTTTCCCCCCATGTCCCTCAGTATGTCGGTAAGGAGGGACTATAGAGTGAGTGAAATCGTTCACAGCTTGGTAGTTGACACAGAATCGAAATTCGCCATCTTTCCTGGGTACCAGTACAGTAGAGCACCCCCCAAACCGGAATCGTCGGGGGAAGGGTTATTCCGGTTATGGGAAACAAGTGTGTGATGGTGTGAAAAATAACACATTTTTAGTCTGAACTAGTGTATACGTGGCACATAATTTTAACTTAAGAAATCAACAAGTGTAAATTATTAGTTTTATCCTTAAAGTTACAAAAAAAAACACTACGTACTGTTTATGAAATGTGTTATAAAACTCTCCGCGCTGTGTTAATGACCTTCATTCTAACCTACTAGCGGGGGTTCTTATCTCTTTGTGCGCATGTTTGCATGAGTAAGCAAGGTCTGAGATAATCTTGGGCTGCAGCAGTGACATCATGTTACTGTTTGTGTTGACGTGCACTGATACAACTTCCCGAAGTATAGTCAATTCCGTGGACAGTCTTTCCCTTACTCCATGGCACGTCGGCACAATATACATTTACAAGAGCGGAACTGACGTATTATAGACAAAGTTCACAAAGTACCATATTTTGGCGTATAAGTCACACATTTTTACCAAAAAAATGGGGTGCAGCTTATTTATAAGATATTGGCATTAAAAAATTCTTCCCACTAAACCATGTTCCGAAATTTGTCAACAAACAGTACGCTCTAATGTTTTAACTTAGTTTCTTAGTATTCAAAAAAAAAAAATGAATAGCTAATCACTCGTGTTTAAAAGTGTTGGGTCGCACCATACTTTAGCCTGCCTGTCTTCGACAGTTCTGCTTTACATCATCTCCAGCCGTCGTCCAGCTTGCTCGCTTCCTTTCTTTTTTTCTTTCTCCCTCTCGCTTGGCGTCCTTCCTTTCCACCTCCACCCCTTTCCCTTGACCATAACCTCAGCCTCCCAGCACCAAGCAAGCTTGCTCGCTCCCTTTCTTTTCTATCTCAATCTCTTCCCCCTTTTTTCATTTCTCTCTCTCTATCTCTATCTCTATCTCTATCTCTCTCTGGTCGAATAAGACAGTCAGCAGCAGCTGTGTGACGCCACACGGACTGATGTACCGTACCATTGCCTGCCCGGCAACAGCCGGCCAAGCTGGCAGGCTATGCACCACGCACATGTTCCGCAATTCAAACGCAGTGTTGAGGTATTTTGACATAAATGCAAAAGTTTTATTTACGCGGAATACTGCGCTGTTACCACTTTTCAGAATGTGGATGCCAGGCGGCACTGCAACGATAACACTTAACGGCAAATTAATTAGTTTGACGTTGTCATAGTTTGCTGTTGCCGCACTAGCACGATGAGGCCCGGCAATATTTACGGGGATACAAAAATTCAGTGCGGCCTATATTTGAAATATTAATTATCCCTCATTTTTCATCTATAACTTCTGGTGCGGTCTATACACGCCAAAATATGGTACATTTACACTATACATTGCTGTTGGCGTACCCAAAGTTGCCCCAATATGACGTCTTCCTCTATGTGCGTGGCTAAGTGACTAATAGAATCTCTGTCCTGGAATTTTTATTATTTATTCAAATGTCTAGGGCTATTGATACCTGTATCTGCCAGATCTGATCTGGTTGCGCCATACGCACTGGTTTGCCTCTGGGCTGTAGGTGAGCACATTGGGTGCCTGTAATTAAGTCACTTTTGATGAAATTGCCAGTGGCGGCAGTGTCTAAGAGGGCAGAAGCTCTTTGATTAACAACTTCAACCTTGATTCAGGAGGCCTCTGGGGTGGGGAGGTTAATTAGTTAAGGTTTGGATGGCGGCATCGCGCCGGTCATGACCGGAGGTGGTGGCGGCCCGCTTCGCACCTCGGTTCCTTAGTTCCCAACCACCTCACTCTATTCCCAGTGGGGCTGGGTGTCAGCTCACTTCTGTTGTGTGGCCGGCCAGGCGCTTTCCCCTCCCTTGGCATGGGGTGCTCTATCTCTCTCTTGGTCGAGCAGTCTCTATTGAAATGCTGGCCCAGGCAGAACCACCACTTAGGGAGTGTTGGGGGGAGGGGGAGTCACAGCAGGGGGTTCCACTCGACCTTCCCACGGCCCCGCTTCCTCCCTTCGCTTGCCACCATTAGGTCTGTCGAGGGCCGCCTGTACATTAAAATTCCTCTCAGTTTCCCTTGCTCTCTCTACAAGCTCATCAATGGTTTGTGGGCGCTGGGTTTATAACAAATTACGGAGGTTGGGTAGGAGCATGCACGTTTTGGCTTGCACACCGATCTCATTTCCTTCGGGAATTATACGCTTCTACATTAGTACCTTTCTACGCATAAATATTTCTGCTTCGTCTTTTGCATCCTGGCTAAGATTGTGGAATTCTGTGGTCAGACGGGCTAGGACCTCTGCGCCAGAGAACTGGGTTGCTAACCAGTCGCACAACTGTGTCCATACAGTTATGAACCTGCTATACCTGGTCCACTATTCCTGGGCTTTCCCACTCATCTGTTTAAGTGCCCGTGTAACTCATTGTTTGGGTGGCACGTGGTTAGCCCTAAAGTCATGTTCACATTCTTGTGTGAAAGTGACTGGGTCTTCCTGCAGTCGGTCGGCAAACCCAGGTAATTGAGGGCACACTGTGGGTACCTGGGTTACTCAGTCTGTACTGTTCGGCTCGTTGACACTTCACACAATGGTACACAAGTCCAGGGCGGGTAAACCTTCTGTCCGACCACCCAAAACAGCTGTGGTGAAAAGTTTTATTACAGATTATACACCTCACTATGTTTATTCCACTTCCTGGACACTCAATCCAGTCGCAGTGGTACTGGACAGCGGGATGAGCAACTCTCGGGGTCTTCGCCAAGGGGCCAAACAAATTAAGGGGGAGGACGGTGAGGTGAGGCCTCAACGGTTGACGGGTGGCTTAAGCTTGTTCCTGCAGGGTTAAATAGCTGAAGGCTGGAGAAGGTTTGTTAAGCAGTCATTGTTTCTTGGCGAGGACAGCAGCTGCCCCTCTGTTGCTCACTTACTTCCCCTTCTGTGGGTGAACAGTATTTACAAGGAAAAGGTACTACCAGTTCACGTCCGCACTGGGGTGGTAGGCAACGATACTCCTAGCTAAGGGTAACCCAGAAGGGGTAGATCCCTACTTGTAAGGCCTGGCACTCCTTCCAGCAGGTCTATATGCGGTGGATGGAGTGGGTTAACTAACAAGGGTGACCTTGTCTCTTCGTCATGTCTCTTGTAGTGGTTGGGACTCTACCGTAAGTGCGTACCAGGTACCTTTATGTACCTGGTTTACAGTATGGGTGGCCGTCGAATGTGTTTTTTCTTTGGTGACGTACTTCATGTCCTTCTCTATAGAGTAGGAAAATCAGTTCACAAACTGTGGTTTCCTGCCACCCCTTTGTGGGGTGACGCTTACCAGGAAGGACTACAAACAGTTCACTCAAGAAGGAATAAATGACGGTTAGACTGTAGACGTGTTTTATTTCGTCCAGAATATAACACGGTGACCCGTACTTTCCTGCTTTGAATCAATACACTGATTAACTTACGGAAGGTGAAAGAAACAAGTCAGGTGGAGACATCTGTCGGCTTGAAGAGCCTACCTGAAGGACGTGCTTGTAGAGCGAGAGCAACAAATTAGGTAGCAGTTAGAACTTGAACCCTAACTGAAGCTGGGTTGTCCTTAAAGGACTTGAGGGAAGATGGGGTGGTGTGAGTTGACTCTTCAGGGCTGCAGCGCATGCTTGAAGCCTGGCATTTGTCACTGGTGATCCTTGGGCGATTCCTCATGAGGAGGAGGAAATAAAGCAGACAGAGCAGAGAGTTTTAGCACAACTGGTACTAAAGTGAGCTGCTGGCATCAACTGCCGTTCTGCAAGGCCTTTTATACATCTGGCCAGGGGTGTCCCTGGGCTCTTCTGCCATTGGGCGACTCCGGTGGGGCGGCTCCTCCCTTCGTTGGCGGTGCTGCACTGACTGCGACCTCTCGGGGAAGGCTGGAAACGGGGTAGTTTCCCTGTGTGCGAGCGGTATTCGCCCTTAGCTTAGGGGCAACTCACTTGCGTTGCCGACTGGGTTCCCTTATCACAGGATTCTTTTAGGCACGGGCTATTTATATTAATCTTTTTTTAAGTGCATTCTGCCGTGTCTTAGGTGGCGGAATACTGGTATGGGTGGCGGCCAATCGGGGTTTGTACCTCTTCTGGGGCATGTGGCGTGCACGTGATGATACGGAGTTGAAGCAAAAAAGCTATAGTGCAACTACACGTCACCAGTAGGGTACTCGTATAAACGTGACAGAAAAAGATCACATGCACAATGGCATTCACAGAACTGGAAACGTTTCACGGACCGTAACTGTCCGTATGCTCCGCCATAGTTACTGAACATATTTTTTTAACCAATTCTATAAAAGCCAGAAAAAAATTGTACATTACCATAGAAACATAATTGAAATTACAACCTTCAGTTCTACGTACTATTTTCTTCCATGATGATCATCGATATTGCCAAAATAACAACATACATCCCACAACAAATCATCAGCTGATACACTACTTTGCAAATGAGAACATTTACTGTTTATTTAGTATGTAGATTGGTCACATTGTCTATCAAACTTTAGTATACTTATATGAAATGCAGTATATTTATGAATACCAATTAAAATATGGTGATACGTGCTGAATAAAGTCTATCTGCGAGAGAAACTTCAATCATTGGTAACACTAGAAGTGTACATGATTTTTCCTTTGTTGGTAACTGGGCAAAGAATGGTTTCTCTACACTAGTACAGTCCAGTAACAAAAATATTGTTTGTTTGGGATGGCTTACAGTTGATTCAACCCACAATAAGTACATTTCATAATTACTGTAAAATCATTTATCTGGAGGTTCTTAAAAAAAATTGACATCAAACTTGAAAGCATGTCAAAACAGCGCAACTGGAAAGATTCAGCACGGAAGTGGAACAAAATACATCATGTAACACAAACCTAACCTAAAAGTAAAACAAGTGTGCAACTTAACTCAAGTACTTTCATGACTTTAAAACTGCAACAGATATTTTTACAAAAATAAATCATGGCGTAAAATTATTTTATTTATCCGAGATTGCTGATGTGCAAGTACTACAATTTTTTTCACTTCAGTACTTAAAAACCATTACATTAGTTTTTAAATTTCAGGACTGGCACTGAATAATAGAACCTAAATAAAAATAGTGGAACCAGTAAATAAATAACCAGGTTTTTTTTTTTTAACCATTCCTACTATGTACAGTACATAAGTCCACAAAGCAAGCAAGGGCAATGATAACATAAAATAGGGTGAAGATCAACAATATTTTGAGTATACATGGCCAGTATAATAATGATTTAAATTTCAAAATTTTTAATAAATAAGTTTTATCACCAACAGAGACTTGTTAATGATTAAATCTGTTCATACTATCCATTAACACACTAAATATATTTTTAAACTTTGCACCAAGTATTTCAATGTTAAAAAAAAAACTTATTTGCTCAAAAAATACATTTTAAATTAATGACACACATCACTGATGAAAGTATTAACCTTATTACAACCAAACTGGTTTTACAACAATTTATTTCTTTGAAAATGACATGATTGCAAATGTGACTAGTATTTGGATAGGGTAAAACACAGTGTCTTCACACAGACTTAGTGGAATGTTAATTTTTGCTAACAACAGCACTGTTAAGAAAATCTGTTCTCATCCTTCCTTTAAATAAAGTCTTGCACTTAACCAGATGCTCTACACTGCACATGCCCATCATAATATCTTGACAGGGAAACCCAGTCTGTCTCTGCCATGTCACATGAGTCCTGTATTCCCAGGGCTACCGTAGGTCGCCGCAGACTTTTCCCTGCCTCCTACGAGTCCCTCTTCATCTTGGAAGGGTAACAGCATCCGCTTCGGCCGCACGACACCGCTCACATCCACCAGCGATACGTCGAGATCACGGAATGCATTCAGCAGCAGGATTGCCACTATCACAGTAAGGAAGCCACACAAACTACCAAGCAGATCCTGTGCTGACAGGCTAGTCCACTCACGAAAAAGAACTGCTGATGCAATTATCACCAACGTTGTGAAGAACACGTAGTAAACTGGAGTCACAATCCCCGTGTTGAAAATATCCAGTGCCTTGTTCAGATAGTTCATCTGCAATGTGATGCATATTATGGCAGTGAACAGTAATGCCCAAGTCAGCCAGTTCCCGAGCTCATTAGACTTGTTAGAGATTGTGTCCTTGAGGGCTAAACCAAGACCTTTGCATGACATCACAGTCAGAGAGCCCACTAAGGAGCAGAGTGTCACGTACACTGCTACGTGTCTGTGGCCATAGTGTGGACCCACGTAAAATGCTATCACCACTGAGACTACGATGACCAGCACCATGTACGATTCAAAACCTACAAAGAAAAAAAATTACAATATGAAAACACTTTTTGCATGATAGAAAAATTACCGGTATACATGGGTCAAAACTACTTTCTGTTTATTCCTTTGTATACCAGAATTTTTAATATACAATTTACTGACTTTCAGTAGTTTACTGTACACAAGTACAATAGAACCACAATATTTTACACTTTTCACAGGACAGTACAAAAGTGATTTATGTTGCAGTCAAATGTAAGAAAAAGTAAATGGTAATTAAAATGAAATTACTTATTCACCTTGCCAAGAATGCAATTATTTATGCACATAAACTACATACACACAAAACATTTTTAAAAAAATGGGTGGGAAAGGGATATTAGAAAGGGGTGGGAGTGATTAAAAGGAGCAGAGATGAGAACTTGAAACACATCTAATTTACATACCATATTTCAAATATTGTGCAGAAAGCTTTGTTACAAAAAGGCACTGTACTGTATATTTTCTCCATTAAAATATTCTTCCTATGGAACTAATCAGTAGCACTTAAATGTTAACACAATATATAATAAATTAGCATTAGAATATACTTAAGAAAAATTAATTTTAGTTTATTTTGTACTATGCCAACATGCCACACTATGTACATGGCTGAACACATGTTCACTACCATTAACATTGTTCAATGTGACACAGCTTTAAGTGCACTCATTGCATTTCTGAACATTCATACTTATCTTACCTCTTTAATTTTGACTACTAAAACTTTTTTAACTTATGTTTTAAGTGAATTTTTTGTGTAAAGTTCATGTTTAATCATTTCTGGCGTAAAACTGGCATGTTTTTAAACATAAATATTATTTTATTTAATAGACAGACTTCTTCCAAATAAAATTATACCAGAGAACCACCCTTTGTCACCAAAGTTATTAAAAACATCGAGCAGCGCAAAGTTTTACAGAGTCCGCGTTTTAATCATCTCTGCCGTAAAATCAAATGAAATTAAAAGAAACATTAATTTAATTCAATATGCAGATGTCTTTAGACTAAAATGATGCCCTACAACCTCATTTTAACACAAATAAAATTTTCTTACTACGTGCATCAAAATTAAAAACAATGAAATTTTCCCTGTACTGAATGGCTATCACCATTAATGATTTACAGAACATGCAAGTATTTATTCTCCTCTCCACAGTCCATTTTGTTTCAATTCCAAAATGCATTATTTTTCATAGTGAATATTTTACAAACAACTACATGCACCATGGATGTGTCACATGCACGACACACTTTACACAAAATGGCTAACTGTATGGTATCCATGACCCTAGCACTTGTAGTGAATGGTTTATGCACATATTTTCAATGCTTATTTTTTTCCTAGCCATGAATCGGTATACACTGGTGTGTATTACAGCCATGAGTGTATCTATTGAATTATTTACATTTTGAGTCATGTAATTTTCATGTTCTACGGTTAATAATAAATACAGTTTTTCGTCTTCATGCATTGAGTTTTATTTTCTCTGTGGCGAGAAATAAAAATGTTCATGCTAAAATCATGAGGCAAGTCAGCAAATGTAATAAAAAAATTGCATCACGAGTTGCATGCACGGTGTGCAGAACGGCCGGCCAAAGTTTTTAAGGAATTGTTGCTAATTTTTTCTTTCCTTTTATATATTATGTCTTACCAGTTAACGGGTAGCAACTCAACCCCTATATTATTTTCGGCTGCATGCTAACTTTAATTTGACTTCTTGCATTTTTGCCTATAACTATTTATCTTTTCCTTAATTTTTTGAGATTTTTCTGATGGTTCTGGAGAATGTTGTTGCGAAATCGCTGCAATCACAAAATCATAGCTATAATACATAGTTTTCTTATTGTGGTACTAGTTTCTACATGAAACCATAGAAATGCTATAATGTAGCACAGTAAACACATTTCTTTTTATTTCTGGACAAGCCTCCTCCTGTAACTTACTTGAAAAGAAGTCTAATATTTGTTGATTCACTTTAACAGTAGGTGGGAACAAACCAATTTGACATTCCCTAAATCAAGTTGTCAGCTTGAAATGCAAAACAGTAAAAAATAAATAATTTTATGGTTTCTAACATCTATTCTTACACCCACAACATACAGTGGGGGGTAAACTACTCCCTAGCCATCCATGCCTTTGTGGTCGCATAGTTTAAAGTTTATAGATGACGCGTGGCGTTGGGTGACCGACGACGTTTTCACGGTAGGGCAAGGTTTTGGTGTGTCAGACAAACACACAGGTGATATGACTGGTCTGACTTTATTGGCTGCTAACCGGACCCCAGTCGGTATATAAGCTGGGGCGCGTGGCTTCATGACACAAACTCTGGTGTGGGCTTAACTGCCCTCCGCAACACTGGTTTACCTGGAGTGGGTGTAGCCTGAGGTAACTCCTGATTCGGCTGTTGTTGCTGCTGGTGCTGGCTGGAACACGTGCACAGTCCTTGGGCGGAGGTGGTGCTGCGGCTGGTGGTGCTGATGGGAGCCTGGAGGGCTACTGGTCCTGTTAGCTGTTGGGCTGGAACCACGGGTTTGATATACCCAGTGGTATGTGGAGTCCCTGGTGGGAAGTCAGCGACGACTTGATGTGGCTCACCGGCGGTATTGTAGGGTGACTTAAATAGGGAGCGTGGAGGGACTGGGAGGTGAGGCCTCTCCAGTTGTTGGGTGACTTGAGCTCGTTCCTGCTTGGTTAGATTGCAGAGGGCAGTTGGCACTGGGTTACAGCTCAAGTTGGACTCTGAGGCAGTAGCTTCCATCCTAGCTTGCCTCTTTGCACCACTCCTATGGGTGTATGGCATAAAGGAAGGTACTAAGGTAGGCTATGCTAGGAAAGAACAGGCGACGAGGATCCCTAACTAGGTGTGAAGCCCGCTGTGGCCAAGTCAACCAGTCGTACCCGATTACTCCAACTGGTGATAGTACAGCGTGGTGGTTAGAGCGGTGGGTTTACCCTGGATGTCCAACAGTGACGTGGGTGTGGTCCAAAGGGGAACAGACCTCCAAAACCACTCCTTCCGGCGACATTACAGCGCGGTGGATGGAGTGAATTAACTGGGTTGGCTGACTAGCCACCTTGTGGACTGAGTCCCTAGTGGTAGTGGCTTTACCGTATGTGTGCACCAGGTACCTTGCCATACCAGATCGACATTATGGGTGGCTGTCTAATGTGTTTGTTTGAGACGTACGTGCACCCAGTTAAGGGAGCCCACAGTCCTACTCTAGGTTCGGCAAATGGTTTGCCATGACGCTGGCTCCTGCTTTTCCCTGGTGGTCTACGGTGGATAAAAGTCAAGTCACCCTAGAAATAAGTACTCAGAGGTTAGATAGAAAACATTTTTATTCCCAAGAGGAATAGACACGGTGGCCTGTACTACCTCCTAACTAACAAGAAACTGTAACAGAAGTAGACGACAACACCAGGTGAAGGGGACCTGGGTCTAAACTAGACAAGAGCAGATGCGGCTAGGTAGCTATAATACCAACTGACCCTAACTAACTCGATGCTGTTGTCCATAAGGGACTCAGGTGTCACTACCAGAAGGGTAGTGAGTGTTAAAGAGTCTGAAGACTTCTTCGGGAATTGCTGGTGAAGGTCTTGAAGATGTCTCGTAAGTAGCGGTGATCCTACTGGAGGACGTCGTGTCTGCCGAGAGCTCCAGCACAAGAGGTGGTAGAGCGAGCTGAAGAGAATAAACTCCCGTTCTGTGATGGTGTAGGGTGCATGGACATATATCCACCTGCTCTTGGGGGTTGCAGGGGTAGCTCGTCCCTCCATATGCAGAGCCGTACTCTGGTGCTATCTCTCGGGCCGTGGCGAAAGCAGGCTCTCTATGCTGGGTTGAGTTGGCAATCTGGGCTTCAAGAAATTTTAGAGAAAGAAAAAAATTTTCTTGCAAGAATCAAGACGAGAAATATTCAGTTAATTACCATATTTGTGACCAGCCTTTATTTAAAAAAATCATGTGATTTCCTAGCATATGACTCAATTTTAAACATACATTCAAATTAAAGGTGGACTGTTTGCATATTATGCTGTATTATAAGCACTCACTATATTAAACACTGAACAAGCAAGATTTTACTGTCCAAGAGTAGTATAGACACCAAATTATAAAACTCTGCAACACTAATATAATACGTATAATCTAGGTTATAAATACATTAGTCCACCTTGTGCCAAAACACATATACTTTCAATGCTATTTCGTTTAAAGTCTTTTTGGATGTTCGCGTAAAAAGAAAGAGATTCTTCAACATGTTCTACGGCAAGGAGTTCTTTTCCATAGCTTACTATGTTCCCAGCTCCTGAGAAAAATCGCTCACTGGCACCATCTGTTGCAGGAATACTAAGAAATTCCATAGCAATTTAGCACAAGTGAGGATAAAGGATGCTTCCTCTTTCCTTCCACCATTTTAAGGGGTCATTCACTCTTGAGATAGGTGGCGAAGAAAGATAGTCACTCACTTCAAAATTGTAATTTGCTTCCGACTGATGTGCCATATTTTCAAATGCACTCCAGAAAGAAATTTTTGTCATTTAAATTAAATATGTAATAAATTTCATGTGAATAAATAAATTCTTAAACAGCATACAAAGCATTTTATGTTGGGCACCAGCTGTGTTCAGCAGCCTACATTAAGTATGCCAGTTTTTAAATGTCATACAGTGTTGAAGACCGGGAATAAAATTTGTTTAGTGTGTAAGTGAATATGATTTATCTAAAATTGAGGCTATTAGACCTGCGTGGAAAAACACTTCTGAAGTGATTCAACATGATACAGTAACTCTAGCTCACCTGGTTTGTTTTTTGAAGATTTTTTTCTTCAAGTGCTCTACTGCCATAAGCTTTTGGTCATTGGGTACAACAATATACTTCAATCGTGGGTCTACCAGCATGGCAGTGTAGTACGGCTCACTTTGCTCGTAGAGGGAACCTAACCATCAAAGCTTGAAGCAATGCTCTAACAAAAAATTTCCAGACCCCATTACTCCCTTGTTTTGTCAATATTAACTTTTTAGATACCATGTCATTGAAATTAAAATAGGTATGGCCATATGCTGAAGGAGACTGGTCAACACACAACTGAGTTGTTGCTTCATATAATGGTCTCAGAATTTCAACGTAGCCCTGAACCAGTGGCCATTCACAAACTGTCAAACTATCAATGTTTATTTGAATTGCCAAATGAAATGCAAGAGCATCTTTATTTTCAAGTAACCTGCTGAGCATAAGGTATTCAGAGTTACATCTGGTCAAACAATCTTGAATTCAATTCTGTGAAGGTAACCCAATTTCATTTTGAATTTTGTGCAGTTGTTCAGTAGCACTTGAACTGTGCTTGTAACGGCCAAGAATTGCCCCAGACTTCAACATGTTGCCCATGCCGTCTGTTTTGTTCAGTGCATTATTTAGTGTTAATTGCAGAGTATGTGCAAAACATTGAAGTTGAATGAGTTCCACTCTGCAAAGTGACAAACCAAGTTTGATGTTTCTCCCATTGTCTGTTACAGCGTACATAGAGAAAATGTTTCTCTCTGTCATGACTGAAAACAAATTTTTGGCAATTGCAGTGCCAGTATGGCCCCCCTGGAAAATAGTTAACACCCCAGACAAAAGCTCTTTACAGTGAAATGATTGATGAAAAGACATGTTACTACTACAAAAGCATCATTTTCTGCAGAGGTCCACAAATTGCACGTGAAAGAAATGGAAGCCAGATTTGCCAAAGCTTCTTCCACTTATTTGTTTACATTCTCCTTCCCTTTTGAGGTACAAGGTGGGAACTACAGTTCGTGAAAATGTAGTTCTGTACAGTACTTTGTACAGGGACTGTGCAGTATTAAGAACTTTAATATAATAAATTACTTGTTTTTGACTGTGTTGTATGGCAACATCACATCAGTCACAGCCATTCCCCAACAGAATTTGTGATTGCTGTAACCTTCACATGAGTGGAAGACCATTTGAATGTATTCTCCATTTTTAACTGTTAGGACTGGGTTCACTAGATCCACTTGCAGACCCAGCCTGCATTGAGTTAATTTCTGAAGCTCATCAAATTCATCTTTGATAACTAGGTGCTGAGAAAGATGCCTCAGCAGACCAGATGTTTCAGTAGACCAAATGTGTTGCCAAACTTAGTTTTAAGTACTTTCCTACAAATTTTGCATGTTCCAGTCAACTTATCACTACTTTTCTCGTAGTACATCCACACAGATGACTTATCCTATCAGCACTTTCCATAACGCCACCAAATAAATTTCACTCCTGGGCGAAAGTTACAAGATAATCAGTCACTGTTTGAATTTTAAAAAAAAACTTTATTTTTGGACATGCTTGGAATTGCTACTGTGCATGCGTGGCTAAAATGTTTGGAAGACCAAAATGGAACGTGCTTTTGTTATCACTCGCATTTAAGGTCAGTTTACAATGAATAACGTGTACATAACAAAATTAGGGGCTGTTTACTTACACATTGAACATAAATCACACCATAATTAATACTTACTTTTATTTTGATACAAACACGTTCGTTATGTACATGTTTTCCATCATGAACTGAACCTACAAAGAGTAGAGTAACCAGGAATGCCAAAAAACCAGTTTTACCAAATTCGCTACCAATTCAATTGCAAAAATAAACCTATTATATTGGCGACACAATCCACAAAACGCAGAAATGCGCTATTCACAAAAAAAGTTGTCAAAGATTTATTTTAAACCGCACTTGCGCAGTAACCTTTAATTCCTCATGTCGCTCATTGTTTATTTTTTTATTGTAAACTTACTGGTTGGCATTTCCAAAAAGAAAAATTGGGTATATGATTGACTTATACGGATATTCCCTTTATGTTTTAAAATATTTGTCTGCGTTAATATTCAGATGTGAAATTTACTTCTTGTATCAGCAAACAACTCTAAATATCAGCGACTTTGTTGGTTAGGTGTAGGCCTCCTGATCAATGCCTATATTGCGTAATTGTGCTATATAAAGCAGGAGAACCATCATCTGGCTGTCACTCTAGAATGTTTGTTTTGTTTCAAGCTTGCTTTGTGCTTGAACATGTTGGTTGAAGATGTACGTGGTATGCCTTGAAGATGAAATATAGTGCCTTCGTTGCACACTTGTGTATTCAACAAACAAATAATGGTAACTGCTTATTATCATGCGGTAAAAAGTTTTACTGCCATAAAAAATTTCTCGTTTTTTCGAGAAAATTATTTCCTTGCTTGTTGCTCCAGAACGCCGTATTTATCGGAATTTTATGGTGACGTAGAAACACCATATGCGCATGGGGCACTGATAAGAGGGCAGTACATGCTATGATTAACAGTGCTATTCTGTGGACAGAGTAGGAACTGCATACTAGGCATAACACAGCTGAACCCAATACAACTATAGTTGACTTGATAGTCTGTTGTTTCAAGCATTGGCCTGTGTATAGTAGTAAGCACTGTGGACATGCCACGACAACATGAGTGAACACACTTCGTGCAATTAACAGATTTTGAATGAGGTTGTATTGTGGGCCTGAGGAAAGAATTGCCCAACGCGTAGGACGTGAAGTGTCTGCTGTGCATCATTGGTGGTGCCGGTGGTCCAATTATGGTGCATATGCTCGTCAACCTGGTTCCGTACAGCAGCGGCTTATGGATTCCCGCCTGGACCGTCACACCAGACGAGCAGCCATTGAGGATCACACGTTGACTGCCATACAATTTAAGGCCACTGTTGCACCCAGGGTGTCAGCGAGGACCATTACCAACCATTTGCTGACACTGGACTACGAGGCGGCAGCAAAATGTCGTAAAAAGTAAAGCTTCAACAAAGAGTGCTGCTCGCCAGGCTTCCTCTCACATCTCATCACTGTGCAGCACGCCTCGGATGATGTCGCAAACTATGTTACTGGAGGGATGAATGGAGCAGAGAACAACCAGAGTGTTTACAGCAGCGACATACAGTACCAACTCCTGGCATCATGGTCTGAGGAGCAACATCCTACAATGACCGTATGTTTGTTGAGGGAATATTAAATAAACAGTGAACGTTACATCCAGAATCTCATCCAGCCCATTTTGTTGCCATTTCTACAATATCACTGAGATATCCTCTTCCAGCAGGACAATGCCCATGCACACACGTCTCATGTTACCCAATGCACTCTCAAAGGTATTCGTCAACTCCCCTGGCCAGCACGATCACTTGACCTGTCCCCCATTGAACATGTGTGGGACATGATGGGACGGCGTTTGGTGCGGTCTGCAATACTGGCAACAAACCTCCACCGATTGCAACAGGTGGAATCAGCATGGAACACTATTCCCCAAGATGACATCAGACACCTTTATGATCGTCGGTAAAGGACGCTACACTAGATACTGACGTTGTTCAAGACACTCTGTAGCCTCTGTACATAGGTGTACAACCCTGTGATCATTATCATATACAGTGTACAACCTGTAAAACGATTCAATAAAACCTTCATTCATGTGGAACCATTGCGTCAGGGTGTTCATTTTACATGTACGCACGCCTGCCCGCGTGCACACACAGATAAATCGACATACCGAGTTTTCACGAAGAAATGATGATAAACAAAGATATATGTATTGTTTATATTCTGTAGGTTTTGTCTTCACAAATAATATTGCAGCAAAGTTCACTTATACTACGTAGAGACCTCTGGTGTGGATATACGGAACTATGTTTCCGATATAACTGAACAAATATGCAGCTGTATGTCTGATGTGTTACTACGCTATAGCGATTCTACGTATTTATGCCGTTGCTGTTTAGAACTTCCGTTGTTTTTATTATGGTTTTTTGTTTTCTTTGAGGTTAATTTTATATCCATTGTTTTTTTTTGTTAATCTATTGGCGCACGTACATAATTATTACACTACGCAATGAATAACAAACATAAAAACAAAGGTAATGAAGACTCAGTGTGTAAGAAACAAAGAAAACATGTTGTAAATAGTGTACAAACGAAATTAGACATTATCGCGCAATCGGAAAGTGGCAAATCACTTGCAGCTATAGGACGGTCTTTCAACCTGAGCCGATCCACTGTGCGTTCTATTGTAAAAAGTAAAGGAAATATACGGGACTATAATATAATCTCGGAAAATCTTTCTTCTAAAATAATTTCAAAACGGCGGGGTGCAGCGATGGAAGAGATGGAACGGTCTTTAAAAGTGTGGTTAGACGATCAACACCAGAAAAATATCCCTATCAGCCTTGCAATAATTCAATGCAAAGCTCTCAGTTTGTTTGAAGATTGGAAAAATTAGTCAAATGTTTGTGTGTGTAAAATATGTCTTTTCAATTGTTTGAACTATTAGCTATATATTTAAACACTTTTAAATAACTTTGATGCACAATCTTGTTTCTTTGTGTAAATATATTGTTTTGAATATTTTTTTTTGTTTAGTTAAGTTTTTTTCCCCATCTAGGAACGGAACCTCATTTATCACATTAAAATAAGGGTTCTACTTTCATACACAAATTTAGGAACATATTGTGTATGAAAGTAGAGGACTGCCTGTATTGATGTCAAATCACCTGGTATAACAGTCAAGTCTGTTTTATTCTCACTTAGAAGTTTTTTAACTGGTTCAACCAGATGGCCCTTAAAACTGTCCAACACTAACAATGCATTTTTCTGCAATAATGCGCCTGGTTGGCTCATCCATTCACCCTTTTTCTTGGACACTCATACACCATTAGGAAAATTTTTCGCTTTTGGTAAATTTTTGCCTTTTCCTTTTAAATATTACATACGAGGGTTATTCGGAAAGTAAGGTCCGATTTTGTATAAAACATTAATCATCACGGATTTTTTCAAAACACTTTTTTTATTTAATTCTTTACATGTTTCTCTATTTTTCTACATAGTTTCCATATTTGTTTAAACATTTGTCATAAAGTTCTACAAGCTTTTGTATGCCTAAGTCATGGACGTCTGCCGCCTGTGAGGATACCAGTCTGTAACTGCTTCTTTCATGGCTCGTCCCCTGTGACAATCTTCTCTAAAAATTTATCACCTTCCTTATGATATCCGTCCAAAAAATCAAGAGCACAAGCCATTCTTTTCATTTGGTGTTCCTCAGTAAGCAGTCTGGGAACCCAACGTGCGCACAATTTGTGAAATTGCAAATTTTCAGAGACAATTTTATGCAAAGTTGTTCTACCCACATTCGGAAATTCCAATGCTAAAGTTGAAATTGTGAATCGCCGGTCTTCACGAATCTTTTTGTCCACACCTTTGACCAAATCTTCTGTGATTACTGATGTTTGACCTGATCGCGGTTCATCATGGACATTTTCCCATCTGTCCTTGAAAGCTCTCACCCACTTAAGCACTTTGCTGTCACTCATCGCATTGGGGCCATACACTTGACTTATCTGTCAATGAACTTCCGCTGCTAAAATGTTTCTTGCTGTCAAAAACAGAATCACTGACCATATTTCACAGTCTACGGGCTGATCAATTGTTTTAAACATTTTGAACGAACACTGTAAACAGCACACTGCAACAATACCAATGCAAATGGCGTCGTTTGACAAGCAAGGCATGCTGGGAGTCGGTGCGCATGCGCATTACAATGTTCGCGCGACATTCGATTAGCTAAAGGGATTCGGGCCTTACTTTCCGAATAACCCTCGTAGATCGGAAGTTTCCTACCATTGGCAGTGTCACACAGCATAACTGTGCACTTTAGTTTTTCATTTCCTGTGATTTCTTACTGCTACAAACTTCACACCCTTTGTATTAATGGTGAAATTGCATGGCATAACAAAAAATATAGGCATCTGGTTTGCATTTTCTATCTGTCCCAACATATAACACTTTTCTTCATGCTTTCACAAAAAAAATTGTTGGAAGTTTAGATCTATTTCTGAATAGTCTACAAGCAACTTTTGACAAATAGATGTTCTCCTAGACGCACACAAATTGTTTTGCCTCATGAACCTAATGACACAGCCATAAGATGACTTTTAAGTCCTTAGATGAAATGTTCTTCTCAATGGTCTTAACTGAAATTCCATTATGGAATTCCCTGACACTTTTCCTTGTTTTCCAGGCGGAGTCTTACCATTTTCCCTGACCTATTTTCAGGAATACCAGAACCTTCCAATACCATATTTTTTTACAGCTGAGAGAACAAATAAACTATACAGACCAAGCAAACAGGGCCAACATTTGATTCAGTCCATCAATATCTCTCGCAATGCATACTACTGACTTCACCTGAGTGCCCATTACATACACACAAATACTTTTTTGTACATATAGGCCCTATGGCACTCAAAAAAGATGTAATATTACCAGTTCATGAACTTAAAAATTGGAATCTTAAAACACAATACAATGCTCATAATTATATTATCCAGTATTCACACAACTAACTATTTTTGTAGAGTACCAATTATTTACATTTTCCAAAACCCAGGTGAAAATTCCCTGACATTTCCCCAACTTTTCCTTTTTTTTCCCATATGGAAGAACACCCTGTTCTCGCACATTACTTACCGCGCTTTTATTTGAATGATTTTGTACGAAACCCAACCACCATCATTATGCAATCCCTGCACATAACTTAAAACAGCTTCATCCATTCCAGGAAATGTGCTATGTTTTGGCCCATGGAACACTTTCCTTCTAGGATTAGTTTCCTTCAGCTTGTCTTTTAATTTTTGCCAGTCCCACAACAGATTTTCATTCACTGAAAATTCTCTACCAGCAAATCTGTTCCCATGTTGTTTCATGAACGCAATAACCTTCAGTTTGAAAGATGCTGTGTAACTGCTTGCTTTATTCATTTCTCACAATTACTAATAAATTTCCATAAAGAACTTTCAAGAAGGTGATACAGCAACAAATAAATTGTAACCCACGTGCTCACAGAAGCAGCAATAATGAACAGAACCAGAAGTAACTGTAGTCCATAGACACAACAATTAAGTACTCTCTACTAGCGCTTGAGATGGCAATGGTGCTTTAAGTTAGTCCATGTGAAAACATTGACCTCAGCACCTCAGCAAACAATACATTTTTTCGCTGAAGTTTTGGTTTTTAAAATAGGTGTGCGACTGTTATACGATGGCGACTGTTATGCTGTGAATTACGGTACAACATTCCTTTGTCGTACTACTAATCCATAATCACAGAACCCGAGCGCTAACTCGTGGCATTTGCAAGCGGAATCTTACTGTGACTATCCAAGGATGTCGTTTTGAAAGAAAAAACTCTTACTAGAGTGAAACCTTGTTGTTGAGTTCCCGTTTATGTCGATTTCCCGTATCAGTCGATTTTTTTGGATGGTCCCAACAAATATCATATATAGACAACGTTAAAAAAACCCGCATGCAACGACCCATAAATCATTAATTTACCCGCATCCATCAATCAGATTTTGTCCGAAAACCAAAATATATTCCGAACAATACTGGTACTACCAAAATTCAGTAGCACCAAGAGAAGGTAAACAGACACGCCCTAACCTCAAATGCTAGTGTTCACAACTAGTTGTAAAACATTGCAATAACTACGTAATTTATTTTTGACAATTCAATCACTATTTGTTTTAAATTACTCACATCGAGAAACAGGTAATACATAATAATTGCAGGTACTTCTTTGTTTCGAGTCAGCCCACGAAAATTTGCGCTAATAAAACACTTATGTATAATGGATGTGGTACGGACAAGAACCAAACATTGAAATGGACGGAACGGATTTGAACTTTACTCTGGTTCTACAAAGGAAACGTAATAATTTTTAAACCAGTACGGAAAAGAACCATGTAAATTAAGGCATTAAAGGGGCACAGTATGTTTTCACGGACTAATTCTGTTAAGATAAAATTACGCTACTAACTTTTTTTTAAGAGTAATGCTGTCAGTCACACAAGATGGCGAGTGTTGTCAACTTAGCAGACTTACCGTTTAATTTGGCAAAATTTAAAAACATTTAGCGGACTAATATACATTTTAACGGGCAACAGAATTTTTAGCGGAGTAAAAAATAATTTCAAAAAATTGGATTTTTATATGTCAAACTTAAAAAACTGTGTTAAATTTGCCTCCAAAATAGAGTAAAAAATATATAATGCAGCATTATTATGATGAAACTACGTATTTTATTACTGTACTTTAAATTTAAATTTATTTTTTAGCACGTTTCTATTTTAAAACATTGTTTTTAATAAATTTTGTTTGATTTTTGCCACTTTTTCTACATTTAGCAGAAATTTATTTAATTTTATGTAAACATTCGCAGGATTTTCAAAATTGGAGTTGAGGTTAGGTTTTACTTTTTCAGGAGGAGAGTGGTTCACATGTTGAGTTTTCCCGCATGCTGAGTTTTTTTCAGTAGGTCCCATGAAAAATGAATAATAGAGGTTTCACTGTAACTGTATTTATTTTCCTCTCTTGGAAATCACATTTTTGCAAATGGAATATTATTAATCACTTTAAAAGGCAGACATCTCTCAAACAATATGAAAGTCTTGTAAGTACAATCTCCAAGTATGCGCTGCATCCATATGCCAGTGCTGAACAAATGTGCAGTTTAGAGGGATAAACTTAGGGTGCCCTTGGGATATTCTCTGTTTGGCCTGCGGACTGTTTCCTCCCTCACAATTTGATGATGGTGGGTGATGGTTGCCTGTGGCATTCTTGCACCCTCTGTCTTGTGGCCAAGTGGGTGCGGGGTGAAGGTAGCCTGTGGAAGGGTGATCTCAGATTCCTCTCCTCTCTTCATCAGCAAAAGTATTACCATGTGCACTCTGCCTCAGCCACAGTTTTTAACCAATTTTTAATTAGTTTTTTTAGTTTTTCAAAGTGTATGTTTTGTGAACATAAATCTTTGCAGTTATAGACATTTTTATAGGACTGAAACTATATGGTTAACAGGCATTAAAGCAGACACTAGAGTTTATTGGAAACACTGCTGACCCAATACAAATTTTCAATGATACCAACAATCAGTGGCGGATTTACATTTTTGCCGCCAGTAGGCTATTCAAATTTTGCCGCCCCTACCGACCTCTATAATTGGATACCCTAGTTCACAATCATATTAATTACAATTTTTTTGTCAATGAAATTGTAACTTTGTGGTTTGGGCACTATTGTCCTAATTACACCACCTTTTTCCCGTAATTAGTATGATTGTGAACTAGGGGATCGATGTGTCAGTTTCTATATTATTTTTAAAACCCTACGATTTAGTTAATATTGCACAAGAAATAGTTTTTCGGTATATTTCTGAGCTAATAAAAGCTCAATCATGTACTACTAATAAGGCGGGGTAAGGTATGCCTCAGTACTACTTACACAATAATGTACATTCGGTAAACGTAATTAAATAATTTTTATTGCGCTTACTTACAGTTTGAAAACAATATATTTAATTATCTGGTAACAATCCGGCTGATGATGTCAATGAAGTTCAATTAATTAAGTTATGAAAGTTTTACAATACATTTTTGCCCTATTTTCTATTGGAAAAATCATTAATTATACCGTTGTATGAAATCTTGTTCGTTAGTTCTGACTCCATGCACAAAAGAGCTAAGGCGTGTAGCTTTTCTTAGCTAAAGGTAGATCTTAGATAATTTTTCACCCGTTTTAAGCAAGAAAAGCTTCTCTCACCCGAACAATTTGTCGCTGGTGTACATAGAGCCATGCGAACTGCTATATCCAAGTTTGGATAAACGTTTTGCAAATTCTGTTTTCGCAGGAACGAAGATAGACTTTTCAATGATCCAGAATCTGGTTTTACCAAAATTCTTTCAGAAGAAAGGTGGCATTGAAAATGTATGCATTCTTGAACTAAGTCAGTCTCTAAATCATTAGGATACATTTCTTCCAAGAAAAGGGCTTTTTCCGTAAGGGTTGATGATGACAATTCACTCATTTTGGTCAGAAATGAAAACTTTTCATTGAACCTGTTGTAGGCCTCCTGCCGTTTTTCTAATTCGGATACGAGTCTATCAATGAGGACGAGAAATGTGTTAACCCTGAAAGTATCACTCGCAGTCATTCTCATTTCTTCATCGGGTGTTTCATCATAATTTTTTTTCCTTTTCGGTTGTCTTTTTCCCATGTCTTTTGTATACTGCTTCGACACGCTTAATTCCATCGCCTTTTGTTCGAAATACTTAAAATTTTCTCGTTCAGCTACGAAAAACTTGCAAAGAGATTCGTAAAGATCGGCAACAGTGATCAAATCTACGGTAGAAGCCTGAATTTGAACATTCACTTTGTTTATTCTTTCCAAAAAAACATTCCACACAACAACCATTACCGCCGTTTCCAGTTTTTCTAAATTCAAAAGTATTCCCGTCGCTTCGTTTCGCGTTACAGGCTTTTCGGTACAATCATCCTTGATTGATTCCAAAGTTTTAAGGACTTCGTGCCAACAATCTCTCAAACTTCTACATGCGTCCTCTCTAGCTGACCAACGTGTCAGATTTACTCTCTTTAGCGTTTTCCCTTTCCCGATTTCAGTCATTAATTTTTGCCAGCGCTGTGTCGAACTTAAAAAAAAAACGTAGATTTCTTGAAGCAACATGAAGAAGCGACAAGCTTCTGTGCAAGATTCAGCAGCCGCAGTTGCCACTAAATTTAAAGAGTGGGCAGAGCAAGGAACGAAAAAAGCAAAAGGTGCTTGGCTTTGAATTTGAGCCTGTAAGCCATTGTACACACCAGACATGTTCGCGGCATTATCATATGATTGTCCACGACAGTCTTCAATATTTATGCCCAGTGTTTTGAGTTCCGAAATAATGGCAGAAAACATTTCTTCAGCTTTATGTCCCACTGAGGGCAAAAACTTGAGAAATCTTTCACACGGTTCGCCTGTTTCCAAAACGTATCTAATGACGAGGGTAAGTTGGTCCACATGTGCTATATCTGGTGTTGAATCGATGATTAAGGAAAAATATTTCGCCCTTCTTATCTCGTCTCCAATGTGTTTTAAGACTTTATGACCCATCAAGAGAATAAACTCATCGCAAACGGTCTTTGATAAGTAACTGGTACTTCCAGATCCTTGATTCCCAAATCGTTCAATATGACTGGCTAAAAAAGGATCGAATTCAGCTAACAGTTCCAAAATCATACAATAATTTCCGTTATGCGGATCACCGAACTTTTCATTTTTTCCTCTGAAAGCGAGGCCTCTTGAACACAGTCGCTTCACTACGGCAACAACCCTCTTCAGAACGTTTCTCCAATAAGTAATTTCTTCATCAATCTGGACATGCAGTAAATTATCGAGTCGGCCATCAATCTCACTTCTAACTTTCAAACTAAGGATACTAGATTTATGACGCGCAGAGTTTTCATGCTGAGCTACTCTGTGTTCTGCATTTTTCCAATCATTAAATCCTTCGTTCTCAAACTGAGTCTTATTCTCCAATGGACCGTATGCCAAACAGGGCCCGCAATATACAGATATTTTACTTTCAGAATAGACCAGCCAATTTCGGTCATTCAATTCATTATTTTTCATTTTTCTTTGGAAGATACTCACTGGCAAGAAACGACGCTGATCAGCATATATTTTTTCACTTTTAGAGAAGTCACAAGACTTGTTTTGATCGACGCCGTACCTTGCGATAATATCCCTTAAGGTATCGTTGATTTCCCATAAAGCTGGACCTTAGTTTAGATTTACTGTTGTTTGCACTTGGTCATTACTTAACGTCTGATTCTGATAGGCATCTTTAATTGTTATACTTATTGATGATTCCTCTACCGCCTCTACGTCAAAAACATACATATCCGTTTTTTCAAAAGTAAATGGTTCAACGGATGATTATTGTTGTTGGGCCACAGAGTTCAAATCCGTTTCATCTTTTCCAGATTGTGTTGTGTCAGTGCATGTTGTTGAAGTTCCTGGTCTTTCAACACTACTTCCACTTCCACTTTAAAAAAAAACTGTCAATTTTTATCGTTTTACGGATAATCTGTTCTTGTTCTTATTTTTTCATTTTGTCCTTTTTATACTCAGCTCCACTAAGTCGCTTTCTCCCATCACTCATTCTAACAATTTCTTGGATTCCAAGAACTGAAAAAAAAAAAAAAAAAGATTACATTGGGAGTTCTATTTCTCGTACCTCCTTTGTTCAGACTTCAGACATTGAATAATTACCTAGCCTAAGTACAAGAAATTTATTTAAGTATGATATAACAAAAAAATCGAAATTTATTTGCATAGCTTCCAAAACAGCTATTTATCAAGTTAAATTACGTCTTACTGATTCGTTACGGATTATTAATTGTAATATATTATGATTACTTACCTACTATAAGTTTCTACGCACCGGTGATATTATGCTATGAAATTATTCATACAATCCACGAAACACTTTGAAAAATTACAGCACACAACCAGAAAAAGTAAATCCGGGACGGGACTTCCCCATTTTTATCGCCGGCCACCGCTCTATATCTATCTCTCTGGAACTCGTAGCCACCACGCGGCGTGTGCCTACAACAGCACGACCCCACTTCGGCTCCCGCGCCGCGCTGCGCTTGTGCAGTCAATTCGGCCAAACTACGCAAATTGTAGAAAAATGTATCTAAGTGGTGAAACATATTACATGTTGAATTGTTTCTGTGGACCTAATAACATTTAGGTATATAAATATGAATCTTTTTAATTTCTGTAAGACATTAAAAAAAATTTGGCCCCAAATTTGCTGCCCCTAAAATCTGCCGCCCTAGGCTCCAGCCTACTCAGCCTGCTGGTAAATCCGCCACTGCCAACAATAATAATATTTTCTTGCTAATACAGTGGACTCTCGTAAATGCATGTACCGATAAACCGTATCCAGAGTTCATTTTCAGTGGTCCCAGCAAAACTCCTATATAAATAATGATAAAGCTAACGGCTTGTATTGTTTATCGGATGTTGCGTCAATCTAAGTATATTTTGGTCCTGTCACCTAAGTTTCCCACAACAGACTTTTTAAGTTGGTTGTTTATACAAACATCTAGTACCTGGATGTGAAATAAGTCACGTGCGTGCGCCAATATTCATCACTGCTCTGCGGCACGTGGTCTTCCCAACATGTCTGTGGCGTGGTGTGGTGAGTCTGGCTTGCTTATCTCCCCTTACATGCCTAGCAAGAGGGAGAGGGGACGTGGTTGCCTGGCAATCGCCATGTCGATCTAGCAATCTCTCTCACTCCTCCCTCTCTCTCTCAGCCGTGCACCTTTCTTCCTCCCCTTGTCACCAAGTGGAGGAAGATGTTATCTAGCAAAAAATCAATTGCGTTCTCTCTCTGTCTCTGCCGCTACCCCTTACACGCCTGGCCTCACTCAGTGCAAGTAAAGTGCGCCTGGCGATTATAGAAGATTTATCAATTTTCCATCGCTCAAAATAGTTGCACCTATCATCACAAAGCAAATAGTTTTGCCCAAAAATTTCACACAATACATTTTAACGAGGAATTATTATTTGCAAAGATGCCTTCCAGAGTAACAAGAGAGCAGCATCCCTCCCTCTGCTATTGCCACCTTCAGTAAAGTGATTGGGTCTGCCAGCAACGTCCCGCCCACCAATGTACTTGCAGGAGACCAAGAAGCCCTGTCTCTACGTGATAATTGGATCTATGGCAACGTCCTGACTTCCTGATTAACGAGAGCCAGCAGACCCCTCCCCCTGCTATTGTCACCTTCTGTAAAGTGATTGGGTCTGCCGGCGATGTCCCTCCCGCCAACGTACTTGCACGAGGCCAATAGTAGGGCCAACGTACTTGCACAAGGTCAATAGTGCGGCCTACCTACCACACCTCCCCCCTCTCTCGGTCTTCCTCCTTTTCAGGCTGTGCCCACCCCTATGGAACACTCACTGTCACGCTCTGTGCTAGTTCCCACTTGTGCCACGTCACAGGGCTGAGTGGGATGAAGCAGCCAAACAGAAGCCGGGCTAGCTTGGAGGCCTGGCTGATGGTGAACAGAGTGTCAACCAGGTGTTTTACTGGAAGATAGAGGCCGCAGCTCGACAGAGGGGAGCAACTAAGCATCTACCAGCATGTCCAGCAATGACCAAGACACCATCTTCAAGCTACTATAACACGTTCCTCGCACCGTCTCCCCACTGCCTCCCAATTCTGTAGCTGACAAACAGCCCGCAGCAGTACAAAAGGTGGTTAGGCACCTGGAGCCCCAAGACCAGCTACACGTCCACCAGAACACAGACCCGGCCAACCCCAACCAGCGCTCCTCCCTGTACCCAGAGGGTCATCATAAATTTGCCAAAGGCATCAAAACAAAACTCACACCGAATAATAACCCCGTCAAGTCGACAACGCATGTTTTACAGCATCTGAGCGGGGAGGGGGGCTTACGCGAGGCATCAAGCCAAACTATGCAGAAGTAAAACAATTGAATTTCCAGAACATACTCGAAAGGAAAGAACATCTACGAACATCGTAGTGGCTCTTATCTCTAATTGCTGACGCAACCTCAACTACAACCCAGAAAAAGCAAAGTTATAACTAATATATATATATACACACTAACACGGCCAAAGTATCTGAAATACTGTAAAATAATTACATTTCCTTGCAAAACGAAAGAAAATTAACTATATATTCCAAGCACATCAGTATTAACTGCATCATTACATTGCGATGTTGAGCTTAACACTTTTGTAACGGTCAATGGTTTTCATGCAAACCACCTTGAAAATAAACCTCATATTCTAGTTTTGAAAAAATTTTAAATTCCAAAAATGTAGTATTTATAAAAATTTTTTTGGCCAAATTACAAGTACGGTTTCTATCCATCTACAGTCAGTATTCTGCATAGTTTGCTTTTAATCACTGGCGCCATTATCTCAGTTTTAAAATTTAAAAAAAAATTATTTAAAGCATTTAAGAAACTTAAAGTTAAGTGTTGTCAAAACAAGTAATATTAAAAAACATTACTCCTGTTTGTAATTACATGTCAGCATACTGTAATAATACAGATTACAACTTAAATTTAAAAAAAAACTAATTTCCAATTCTTAAAACACTTTAATCATTTTACTTAATTCCCATGCCATGCATGAAAAATACCTACAACCAAGTTGTATTAGTAGGATATAAGGCCATAGGGACTGGTTGAATTTCAGTATTGCCCTAAACATTCCATTTTCATCAGGGAGCGTAACAATTTTGCTAGATTTTTTAATTATTTATTTGTCACAATATGATACAGCATGAATGGATACACCCTCTAAACATCTATTGTTATTAAATGTTGCAGACTTTTCAACTGTTTTAATAGATTTTTGTCACAACTTTTTACTGTTCCTTCTTTTTGGCCATAATCTTTTACATTCTTTCATAGTTCCTGAAAATCTGTCCATACAAACAAGATGTCTGTACTAACCGGGTGCTGTAAAACAGAGTTTTGAGAGTAACATAAAATATTTTCAAGGAATCAATAGTTAAACATCGCCACCAAAAATTTTCAAGAACTGTCCTAGTCCTCCTCCTAGTTAAGTACATCATCTAGTACGAATAACTCCTCATGTATATTTTCATTTTGTTCCTAAAAATAATTATTCATAGAGGTTCTACTGTAGTCACCTCAGATAATGAATGGTACACGTGTGTATACTGACCTGGATCTTTCAGTTTTTCAAGCAAAATGTCCAAGCTTTCTATCTCCTCTTCCTTTGGTGAGTGAATAACTATAACAGTGGATCCAAGAATGCAGAGGAAGCAGCCCATCTGTAAACCGAGAGAGTACAAAATAGTATTTTTTAAAAAAATGCACCAGAAGCCACATTTTTTTTTTTCTACAGCCAATGGCTGGTGATTATGGAATTTGGGACCTACAATCCACATCATGCTACATAAACAGTAAACTCCCAATTCACTGGGGGCAGCTTAATCTGGTTGTGGCTTAACCATAGAGCCACCAGTTCAAAGTCAAATATCGAACAGCTGCCGCAAGTCACGCGCCGCTGCTATTAATAATGCATGGGCATGCTGTTAATTACCAGGCTGCAGTTAAGTGATGCGGTACTGGTTTAATTTAATATTAAAGTGTTCTGGTAATATATTTACACACGTTTTAACAGAGAATATATGTGAAACTTGGAAGTATTAGGAACTCAGAGAAACTGTCTGACAGCACATTTTCATTCATAATAAGAAAGTATTTCAAGATTAAAACTGGCATCTGCTCGTCAAAAAGGCAAGATCATGTAGTTTACAGTAGTTCATACATGCAGAGCCTATTTATATAAATTAACCGTGGCACCGAGTGCGACTGGATGACAAAATATCATATTAACATAAATATTATTTGCAGCAAAAATTATTCCATCACAAACAACACATGGTTTTAAAAAATAAATAACATTTATTTTTACTTTATTGCTGAAAATGGAGGCAGCATATTCGAAAATACACCAGTGCATCAACTGATGTACACCAGACGATTACTGAAAATTACTGTTTAGGTAGAGTCCGGTTGAACCGATTGATCCGCCAGTTAAACCGACCTGAAAATTTGGTGGATAAACATCAACCAATGAATTCTTGATTTCTCTGAAAAATAAAAGTTAACACACATGCAACTCATAATTTCCAAGCATTCCAAAATTAAAAAAATAATTTGGACATTAAGTTTTAAAAATGGGCAATGAAAACTTTAGAATTTGAGTGTAATGGCACTAATGTGTGTCTGGAGCAGACGAAAATACCGCTAAAAATCAACCTAATGTTCGCAAAATGCCTCAACCGGTGCACACCAGTGTATCAACCAGTGGTGAATCCATCAAAGAATTTTCAAAAACATGGAGGGTATTCCAGACAAAAAAAAATGGCAGCTGGCCTCAGAAGGGCTTGGCGATTGTAGGCCGAATTCAAACTATTAGCAAGCAGAATCGCTTCACACAAAAATATGTTACGTACATTAGAAAATTAAATAACTCGAGAAAAATTTTAAACTCTGAGAATCCGTTCCCATATTTGAATTTTACACATGAAAAAGTAATTTCAGGGAGGCGTGGTTTCCGAAGCGAGCCGCGCACACTGGCTAACAGATGGCAGCATGGTCGCCTATTTCGCTGCTGTGTCACAATAGTGGATCTATCATGTGCTATGTAAAGTAAATTTTTCATCTCATGCAGGCTCAAATCAACACGGGTTTGAAATATGTTACGTCAAATTAATGTAGAAATATTTTTAAAATACTCTGCGATAGATGTGCGGCCTCTTCAATTATTATGAAGCACGCACGTGGTGACGTTAGCAGCAAGCACTAGCTATGGCCTATGAAGAAGAGACAAAGTTAAACTACCGCATATGGTATTCCTTTCACTTAAACACCTACAAATTATTCTGGAAGAAAGTTTAATTTGTTACACTAATAACAGCTGTTTTGTAACTATATAAAATAAAATACATGGACATATTATCTACGATCTCCTTCTTGCCTGCATATTTCTCAATATAGCCAACATGAAATTTTCTTAGAAACGTTCATGAATCTGCTGATACAGAATTTTGTGTATGTGATGATGTTAATATCATTTATGACATTGCCACACAATACTGTCAAAAAATTTAATTCTTATATTACTATATTATTTTTACATAACCTATGTGTACAATATGTAGACATAAAGTAAAAATTCCCCCCCCCCTCTCCAAATTGCTTTAACCATGAATATCTGTTATCCGTGAACCCTTAGCATGTCATTACCACTGAAAATCGGGAGTTTACTGTAAAGTCGTTTAGTTTTGAGACAACAGAAAAAAATACTGAGTATTACACTAGCATTAGCACATGATTTACTAGCTATAGGCTGTTCACAGTAAAGAGAGCACTTTTGAGCCCCTAGTTACTTTTTTCTTTGAGAAATTTTTTGTCATTCAACCAACTTTTAAAATAAATATTGTAATGTAAGTAATAAACACAGTGTGAATATTCCAACGCACTCGTAAATTAACTATAAAATATATTTATTGACTATTATTCCAAATGAGAGGGCTTTCAAAAGTGGTCACTTTACTGTGAATAGCCTATAATGCATAAATCCAAGGCAGTGGTGCAATGTAAATTGGGAGTGAACACAAATTCATCATTAAAAATTTAATAATACCCTAACTTTAGTAATAATATAAACACATGTTGAGTAGTTATATGGTATTCACTCTTATCATCCCTAACATGATACATATTCATTGCACACAGCTTGCCCTTTATTGCTCTGAACCATACTGTATGCCTTCTTATTTCTCAGCTTAATATTATTTTTAAATGGAATATTTCAACACTACTAGTTTTATGTCAACCAATACTTCTTAAGTACAGGTAGGAGTGAGAGGAGGGGAGACAGTAGAGTAGGTGAATACGTGATTCAACATATATGGACAGACGACTTGGAATAGGTTAAGAATTATAATTATGTGTAATCTGAAATTATATTTAAGTACAAAATAAACACCATGTAGAAAGTTGACCTACACAGCACATGGTGCTGTGTAATGAGCACTTGTTCAACCAAGTATCTGATGAAATATAACTACTATATAATACTTTTACCATTCTACCTTGCAGATGTGTGGTAAGTGTGTCATACTCCTCTTTTTCTTATGTGCTGCATAAAGTGTAGGCAACTTTACACACCAACATAGCATGGGAAATCTACTGATAAAATACACCTAATGTCATAAAAACTGCATTAGAAATATTTTATCTTGCTACTGCATGCAGAAAAACATGCTGAGTAACATATCAAAAGCATACACCATTTTTAAGCTCAAAAATGTTTACCATTATATAAAAAAACTAATTTCAGTTCTTTTTGTTCCCCCCTCACCACTTCCCATTTAAATGGTAACCTCATCCAGGCATTTTACAAGAATAAAGAATTAAAGATTGATGCATGATGCTTCCTATCCAATATTCTTTTCAACTTTGCATCACGTGCCTCGAGAGTAGGGTTGAGCCGATACCGGTACCGATATATTGTAAAACCGGCCGATATCGTAATTATCGGAATTGTGCGCAATTCATGTTTAAATCGCCAATATCATAACCAATATTTTGCCCCAAGAATCTATGATGATGCTGCTTTCAACTTGCCATTAGTGGCTTAGTGCACTGTTTGGTTTTATTAAAATAATCACTATTTTTAAATTGGTTTTTGCTAAAGTACCTCACTGGCTGTGTTCATTTCTAAAGCAAAATTAGGCACGTTTTGCATTATTGTTTACAAAACATGTATACAACAAAACAATAGTAGCCACCATTTGTGTTTACTGAATTTTATCTCTGTAGGTAAGCTTGCAGCATGAACAAAACTTAACACATATATAATATTAACAATAATTAATATTTACGATTACCTCCAAAAATATTTTGTCTTTATAGTTTCACAACCAACCGCGAACACGGCAACGCATAAAAAAAACTTATGTATTGTTGGTTACATGATGCACATTACTACCGCTTAGCAGCACCATTCCGACAGTTTGTTTTTTTTTTATTTGTTTTGTTGGTTTGTTTGCTGTTGCTGTAGTAATATGATGGTGTTAGGTAAGGGAACGAACGGGGTGAAATTATTTGTGTGTGCCAGCAAAAAACAAATTATATGGCTGAAAGAAAAAGTGACTTCTAGAATTTTTTTTTACTGTAAACAACACGCGGTACATCATTGAGGTCATGTAGTACCACAAACTTAAAATGGCACCTTGACTGTACGCACCCTTTGAAGTGGAAGAGCTTCAAATTACAACAGTGTCCTCCTAGGCCTGTTGCACAACTCTCAACACAACTTTCTGGCAGAGAAAACGTGCCTAGCAATACCATAATTGCGAGTACTTCACAAATTTCAGATAACGATTGTGTGGCTACATGTTCATCTAGCCCTGATGTAAACAGGTCTAAACCGAAATTTCATAAAGTGTATGAATTAATGGGAAAAAGTAAACCATATCCTTCATCACATGCCCGCACTGTGAAAATAAATAGTCTCATTGGAAAAATGTTTTGCACAGACCTTTTACCATTTAGTATTGTGGAAAACAAAGGTAGGTTAAATACTAAAAATACATTATATGCATAATTCATATGTGCATCATATCTTACACATTTTTTTACATAAATTTTCTTGTGCTTCATACCCCTCTCACAATATTGTTATTAGAATAGTAGGCCAATTCAGCACTTGTGATTGTGATTAAGGCCGTGTTCGAATTGACCATTTGGTATTTTAGGATTTTAGTGTTTAGTAGCGTTCAATTCGGATGCTGTCAATAGTCATTGTTCAGAAATTGTTACGATTTGGTAATTTAATATTTTAAAGTTTCGTTACATACATAAATTAAAAAATATATATATAAAATTTTTATGCATGCAAAGTTTGCTGAGTTAAATGTATAGATTTTATTTGTGATAGAAATTGTGTAGGCATATCCTTCTTCATCAGAAGGGATGATCCAACCAGTAACTAATAACTTAGTTGAACGCAAATGTATCAATATTAATAAGCCTACAAGTAGGGCATGGTCCTGTTAATGGGACTTTTACACTCTATAAGAATACAGAGTATTAGGTTAGTGATGAAAAAAGAGTTTGTACAGGAGAAACTTAGGTTAGGTTAAAATATTCAAACAATAAGGTGATTCCTTAAAATACTGACATTAAATAAATATTAATGAACGAAAGTACAGAACACTCCCTCTCGTTCGGCCACCTTGGGGCCAGACCAGAAAATGGCCGGACTAACGGACTAATAACCTACTCACCCAAAACAAGCCGTTGTCATCCTTGTATCATCCTCTTCATGGTTAGGATTAACTCAAGGATGATGGCAAATACATACGAGGTACGTTAAAAAAAAAGTAACTTCAAAGTTTGTGGGCTACGTACATTTGATTATCATTTGTTTTTTTTTTTGTTATGTTGGTACACATGTCCCCAACATATGTTGACATTATCAGCCATTTTGCATTTTAGTTTGTTTTTGACAGATATAAAGGTTAGACGTGTTTTGCTGTGCTTGGAGATTTTTTGCTATCGAAAAAAATGGATCAAAGAATCTGTATTACATTTTGTGTGAAACATAAATTAAGTGCTACATCACACTTAAAATGTTGACTGTGGCATTTGGCAAGTCTACTTTGAGCAAAAAAAAATTTTATAAGTGGTACAAGCTCTTCACAGAAGGCCGAGAAGATGTTAATGACGATGCCCGCCTTGGACGCCCCAGCACGTCAAAAACCGATGAAAATGTTAAAGTAGTGAAGAAAATTGTTATGGAGAATTGTCGAATTACTATTAGAGAAGTTGCTGAGGATGTCGGCATATCGGTTGGCTCATGCCATGCAATTTTTTCGGATGTTTTGGGCATGAAACATGTGGCAGCGAAGTTTGTTCCAAAATTGCTAAATTTTGATTAAAAGCAACGTTGCATGAGCATCGCTCAGGAGCTGTTGAATGACGTCAACAACAATCCAGATTTGCTCAAAAGGGTCATAACTGGTGACGAAACATGGGTTTATGGTTATGAAGTCGAAACCAAAGCCCAATCATCCCAATGGAAGCTCCCAAAAGAGCCAAGACCAAAAAAAGCACGCCAAGTTCGGTCAAATGTGAAGGTTTTGCTCACTGTTTTCTATGATTACAATGGCGTGGTTCATAGTGAGTTCTTGCCAAAAGGTTGTACGGTCAATAAGGAATATTACCTTAAGTTATGCGCCGTTTGCATGAAGCAATACGAAGAATACACCCGGATTTGTGGCAGAACAATTCATGGCTTTTGCATCACGATAATGCACCTGCTAACACATTGTTGCTTGTTCACGATTTTTTGGCCAAAAACAACACAGTAATCATGCCTCAGCCACCGTATTCACCAGACTTGGCCCCCTGCGAATTTTTCTTGTTCCCAAAACTGAAAAGACCCATGAAAGGACGGAGGTTTGCCACGATTGAGGAGATAAATACTGCATCGCTGGGAGAGCTGAAGGCTATACCAAAAAGTGCATATCAGAAGTGCTTCAAGGATTGGAAAAAGCGATGACACAAGTGTATTACATCTGAGGGGGATTACTTTGAAGGGGAAAAAATAGATATTGATGAATAAATAAATATTTATCGAGAAAAATAAAAAGTCACCTTTTTTTTTTTAACAAACCTCATACATACATACATACATACATACGTACATACATACGTGCATGAATATGGGTATAAGGCACAGACTAAAAAATAACACACTAAATAAAATTACACATTTATTACTTGACTGTCACCTGTCAGAATCATATCTAGACGTATCAGGGGTCCCATTTCACGCCAACTGCACTCGCCCCATACCAAGACAGAGCCTCCACCATCTTGAACAGTCCCCTGTTGACATGTAGGGTCCATGGATTCATGAGGATGTCTCCATATCTGTACACGTACATCACCCCAATACAATTGGAAACGAGACTCGTCAGACCAGGCAACGAGTTTCCAGTCATCAACAGTCCAATGGCGGTGTTGGCGGGCCCAGGCGAGGCGTAAAGCTTTGTGTTGTGCAGTCAACAACAGTACACAAGTGGGCCTTCGGCTCGGAAAGCCCATATCAATGATGGTCCGTTGAATAGTTCGCACGCTGGCACTTGTTGATGCCCCGGCATTGAAATCTGCGCCAATTTGAGAAAGGGTTGCACGTCTGTTACATTTAACGATGATTCTAGTCAGTCGTCGTTTGTCACGTTCCTTAACAATCTTTTTCCGGCCGCAGCGATGTCGAAGATTTGATGTTTTACCGGATTTCCGATATTCACGGTACACTCGTGAAATGGTCGTATGCGAAAATCCAAATTTTATCGCTACCTCGGAGATGCTACGTCCCATCTCTTGTGCCCCGACTATATTACCACGTTCAAACTCACTTAAATCTTGATAACCTGCTATTGTAGCAGCAGTAAACAATCTAGCAACTTTTCCAGACGCTTGTTGTCTTATATAGGCGCTGCCGACCGCATCGCGTTACTCTGATTGGTTCCATACCTATGTTATTTGCACACGCACGCCTATACAATTTTTTTGCCTCTCCAGTGTAGTATAAGATTTTATTACGTCGTTAATTGTAAATAATTTTCTTGCTTAAATCAATTGTTGATCATTACATTTTCACAAGATTTGATTGAAGTTTGAATTACGCAGAGAATTATTGATTGTTGCAACAGTACATTTTAACGGAATATATAGAGCTGAGTAGGACAATGGAGTTATTTCTCCTGTAACAACCTAATCCCTTAGAAGTCGATAGGGTCCTCAGATTTACTACTTTAGTGTGTTGTATGGTTAGGACAATGTGTTATGAAATAATTTTATATTGCCTAAATCACCCTCTAAATTTAACAACAAAATGATACTTAGTGAGAAAGACACCTTTGTAAACTTTCTACAAGTGAACTTCAAGAATTTTTTTTAAGTGCTATAGTGAACATGTAATTATTTTTAAACTCAGTTACGGTTAATATGTAACGCTAGAGAACTACGAACACTTTGATTATGTGAACATTAGCATACCATAAACTGTTTTACGCTACACCTGCCCTTGTATAAGTGTAATTGGTTTTACACTTGAAAGCACTAATAAGCTGATCCAGAGTATTTTCCCGAGTTTTGATGAGGAAGAGAGAAGCAGGTGGCAACAAGATTGAACGACTGTCGCAGGACGTGAACTGAAACATGGCAATGGCAAACTGTTGTTCCTTGCCGTCCACTTTTCTCTTGGACTTCCGTAGGAAGAGGCGACGCATCTTGGGAGGCATTATTGCCAACTTACCATCGCTTTCAAAATAAAAGCCATCACACCACTTGTAATGATGTTTCAATTTTCTTGTATTCTGTTTCAGATGAACTCGTAAACAAAGACGTAATAATTATCAGAATAATGTATGTTATTTAATTTTATGTTTCAAGTTCTTAATGTTGATTTTTTTAATAATGTGTTGTGTAATTGTTAATGTGTTGTGGGTGTCATACTTTTATTTCAGACTATTGGTACCACTTTAATTTCAAACAGATTTCAAATGCACAACAATAGACATAGTACTACACCTGCTAACCATAAACTCAACTTTTAAATACTATTAAAATATTATAAGCTGTCCAAAATTCCACTTAAAAAGTATTTTGTCAACTTANTCTGTAATGATTTCAGAAATTAAAGCTTTTTGTTTATGTTTTCATTTCTTTTGAATTAAATGTTTATTTATTTTTAAATGTAAATTTTAAAGCCACCCGCAGGAATAGTTATATTTGTAATTCAGGACATCACCTCTAAATTTTATTTATTTATTTTGGTTTGTTTACATTTCATGTATTTGACAGTTCTACTTCTTTCATTTATTTTGATTTGTGAACTGGGCTCAATTATATTTGGAAGTACTAATTATTTTGTTATCGTTTTTCTCTTTGCAATTTACCTGGTTTAATCAAGCAGTTTTGGCCATGGAGGAATGCATTAAATTACAGAAATGACAAAACTGTGACATATCAGGAAGTGGCGTCTTTTTGGAATTTCCCATCTTTAATTATTGTCCCAGTGTGAACCCCGTTGCTAATTACTCTCTCCTAAGTCGCTATGACAAGCGATAAATCATAAAATTTGTCTGCACGAATTCCTTTAATTTTGTAATTAACGCCATTATAATGGTAGGAAAGGCATTAGAGGGGCGCCCAGTTGAATTAAATATGCGGGGTATGAACTGAAGACGCCCAAAACGCACTGCACATAGTTTTGAAGTGCTACAATTACATCTACTGCCATCTCTGCCGAAGCTGTATAAGTATGACCTATGTTGGGTATGGTATGGTAATGAAAATTTTAATGACTTTACGAATGTGTGCTGCAAAAACTTTTGTGCTATTTGGATCACATTTAGACTTTTAAATCAACTTTACTGAATTTTAATAAGGGTGTACTTTGTTTGGACAGTAACCAGAAGCCAACAGATGAGAGGCTACGTTCTTAAGTCGTGCCATATTACGAACACTTTAAGAATATTATTTGCTGAACTACAAATGAGCCAGTTCAATTTCTATGCCTCACGTAAATTATCTATTTTATCTGTTAATATTTTGAGAGGTGATTTAGCACTTCAAATCTCTTACAACTGATTTGCTATTTAAAGGACAGCAAATTTTTCATTGAATTTTGATTAAATATTTTTGGATCTTCTGCACAGATTAATTTTTTTTAATGGTAACGAATTCACAATTTTCACGTACTTCCTCCTTAATAAAACTACAATTTTTTGCACACCAATTGCACGTTTTATGCTTTGTGTAGATGTTTGAAGTAGTTAGAATTTTATTTTCAAGGGATTTTTCTTGTTTGAGGGTATTGTGTTCATACAAATACAGTAAAGCACCAGTACAACGAACTTCATTACAACGAACATTTCATTAGTACGAACAAACCATACCACACCTGCCACAGTTGCAAATTGTTTTGCCAATGCAGGGTTTCCAGCAAATACACAGGAAGTTGAATGCACCAAAGAAGAAGAGGAGTGTAAAGCTGCCTGGGTAGAAGTGAAGAAAAAATTTGACATTAATGAAACTTCATTCAGTTATTTTGTGTCAGTGGATAATTAGGTGTCCACTTGCTCTCCTGTCACAGACGAGATACCTGCAGAGAACATTGAGGCTAGCAGCGATGACAATGACTCAGAAGAGAAAACTGAGATCAAACATCCTCAACGAGAAGAAATCTGTAATGCATTGGATGTGTTAGAAAGGCTTTTTCCGACATCTGTAAATTTATCACATCACACGTCATCACAACAAAAAATAGAAAGAGATGTAACTAAAGAACTTAGACACATGAAGAAGCAGACATCCATCAAAGAGTTCTTTTCTAAAGTTGAAGTCAATTGAAGTGTCATGTTTTGTTCTTAAAGCATTTCATTTTCTTCAGTATTGTTTTCAAATGGTTTCATGTATGTAACTTTTATTGTTAACTGAATGTGCTTAAAACATTTTAGTTATATCAGCAGAATGTTCTTGGGTGGTGTTTTGCTGCAGTGAGTCGGAATGTTTTAAAGGTAGGCCTACATTTCATGTAGTACTGTATTCTTAATTCATATACTGTTTACTCTCTTTATGGTATTGTTTCTATGTAGTACATACCTACTTAAGTATGATTATGTACATATAAAATGTCATATACACTACAATTACTGGTATATTTAAAATTGTACACTTCTACAATTCCAAGTGGTTTATTGATGAAACAAATTGTGATGCCTAAAATCTTTGATTTCAGTATAAAGAACTTCATTATAACAAACAAGTGGTAATTTGGGTCCCTTGGAGTTTGTTATGGTGAAGCTTTACTGTAGTATGAAATTTAGTTTGTTGCCAGTGTATATTTTCTTTGAAGTGTAATGTGTTTCACGTATTTTCTACATTCATTAAATGTTCCTTTTAATGTGCCAGAAATATCACTTTTAATAACTTACATGACATTAGAAGTAAAAATCAGACACAATTACAGAGGCAAATTACAGTATTCAGTATTTTTTTCCCACTCTCAGTGTCAGTCAAAGGGAAGCTCACTCGTGTAGCGTCATTTCAGTCCAGCTAGACACCACAAGCATAGAGGAAGTAAGCGGCACAATAGGAATTTTGTTATGCATCACTCGCATGCCTGACAAATCACAAACTAATTACACATTAAACATTTCTATTTCTTTTCAACACAAACATTGTATTTATGTTATTTTTTCACACTCAGTCTGTAGTGAAACCAGCAGCAAACACTTAACAGACAATGGGCAACATGCAAAATTCACAAATATGGTTGAAAATGATACAAACAGATTTGTACATGCGTACGAAAATAAAAATTTGCCATTTTTTGCACAAAAATTGGTTTTGACAAAGTTATTTTAGTATTAAAACAGTAACTTTCACGGCCGCTGTCACGTGAATGCGGAACACTCTCTCGTTGGTTTGATGTCACTAGTCATACGCCAGCAGCCGGCGCCGGCACGTTGCAAACACGTAGCACTAAAATGGAAGGCAACTTTGAGAAAGCGCAGTCGGAAAATCTGCCATGAGTAGATACCGATATGCTACTTGATTACTTAAATCCCCATTGTTTTGTGTAACCTGAAATAAGAGGTGTAAAATAACGAAGGTAAGAACGTGTCTCATATTGCAGAGTCCTGATCTTCAAAGCGAGTGTAGGTCTACATCACATGTTAAAACTTATTTGTTTGTACGTTTTATTGATTTAAGTATTATTATTATTATTATTATTATCATCTGTGTTTATGTTTGCAATTGCTAAGATTCAAAGTTGGAAATTAAAATATGGAATAGGTATTACAGTCACAAGAATAACACAATTGTATTGACGGCGACTGCAGTAGCGTACTGTGTTGTCGCGCGCCATGCTTGATGTCTGTGATAAATTAACTACATTATTTAGAAATGAAACGTTGTGTTGAGAAAGACGGTTACAAATATTTCCGGATTATAAACCAAATTTTCAGTATTCATAAAAAACTTTTTTTGCTTTATAAATGTCAGATAACGAGCAGTATGGTGACAGTACGACTAATGCTAGCACGCTAGTCTCTACCCGACACCGTACGACTTCTCGAGCAGCTGCGGGATGGTGACGGGCAGAATGACGCGCTGCCGGCCGGCAAACCTACATTTCCGCGTTCCACCTCGTTTTGTCACTATATTGAGGCTTAAATATAATGTTTAGAAACTAAAAAATTATTTTAAAAATAACTTTCTTATCTTATTATTTCTTATGTATAGTGTACCTAACATACCTTTTATTATTCTGACATCACGACAGCTGTGTGCTGCACTTTATTTTTAAACTGTAAGAACTATACACATAAGCTGAAAATATAGATATTGTAGTTTGAGAAACACTTAATACCTGGGCTGAGATTAAATACAGCGAAGAAAATCCATAATAAAAGCTTAAGAATTTGTTTTATTCTCAAAAGCTGTTTTCTTTCTGTTTATTTAAGGGAAAGGGTTATAAAATTAACACAGCTTACTTGCGTAAAACGCGTAGGCTAATTAGTGTCAATTTTGTGGGCCTAGTCTCGTAATTTTTTTGTAACGTCCATATAAAAAAGGAGAAGGGCAAATATAAAAGTAAGATCATCCTTGATAAACATTTCTAAAAACATGCATTTTAATTTTTTGAAAGTAAAAATTGACTTGCTATTTAACTTAAATTGTTAGGTTTATAAAAGCTAACTTCAGAAAAATCAAAAAAACTTTATTAGAAATTGCTATGTTTGAAAAGTACTGTATAGTATAAACTCAATTTTTTGCAAGAGGGACTCTTGAGCCCCACCCAAATAATTTAATGTTTAATTTTCATGGCTTAACATTGTGACTTATTATTTAGGCATACAATGTGAATATAGCCTCAATATGATAGCTATGTTCTTGAAACGAATGTTGGAAGTAATATTAAATTAATAAAAAATATCTATACAAAATTTTGTATGTTAGGCCTAACTTGGAATGCATAAATTTACAAAATGTTAAATTTACATTGTGTGGCTAAATTTTTTGTAAACATATTTATATGCATTTACTATTATGAAATACGTTAACATATTTTTTATGCTCACATCAACATCACACACGAATTGCTAAACGCGTTGTGCGTATTAAACAATACCATAGTACCGTAATGAAGGTTAGGTCAGATGTAAATAGTAGATATTAAGAAGTTCAGCGTTAAAACTGCCTACATAGGGGAAACATAAAAACCTTAAATATAATCACATTCGTCAAAATGGTTTTCGCAAACAGAAAGAACCGATTTTGGCAAAACATCTTCAATGTCTCGCCTAACTGCGTTAAACCATGTCTTCCAGTTTGTTTCGTTTTTTAACAAATATTTTATCAGGTGTTTTGCGAGATGTACTATTACACTGCGGTACAATAACCATTTAGATCATTTTTGTATACTTGACTGTTTATTTTCTCTTTTCATTACCTCAAACAATTTCTATTTAACCAAATACGCATCACCACTGAGGTAAACAAACGTGGCGGCCGAGGTTGTATCTGACTTGTGACGTCACGGAGTGAGCAGGCGCGACAGACGCGTTTTGGCAGACGTTTCAAACGTAAAACTTTCATTCAATCATAACTTTTTAAAAACTAATTTTTAAATCGTGATCTTTTGTAAATACATTTCTAACACATAAATGAATGAAAACCAAGTGCCAGCAACAAATGGGCATGTTGCCCATTCACAGAGTAAACTGCTGAACATGTGTAATTCAAAGATATGGTATATACACTTTGCACGACGCAAGAACACAACACTGAAAGTCGTCAACTCTAAACTTCTTTCATTTTTGCTTGCGTTTTACGCCTTCTAAATTAACAGTGATCAATTGCAAAAATTTTTTAGACTCGTACAGAAGGCTATAATTTTTTAGTTTACGATTTGTCTTATTAATTTCTTTTGCTTGAATAATAAATTTATACCAAATTTTGTGTGCTGAATCAAAAATACATAAATAATACAATTACGCATTAAAACCATATGCAAGTAATTTAAAGCTCAAAAAAAAATCTATATATATACTAAAATATGTTAGGGGAGAAAAAAAACAAAACATTATGACTCACAATCATTATGGAAATACATTTTTTGTACTTATGTTTTCATTTTGCACTGTTGGTAATGTTTGTATCATGTGATGTGTATAAACAATCGTCATTTTCTTGTGTTGCATAGTTGCATTCTTCTATATGTTGCGTAGTTTATAAATCTAGCATAAAAGCTAATGTTTATTAACTATCATAATTTTCTTGCATTGTAGTTGTGTTTTTACATTGATGCCTCACCTGACAAGAGGTCTCTAGTAGTGGCGTTTGACATTAAAGACAACCCCCCTAACGGTTGGGAAGCAGGCGTCATCTTGACGGGGTCTTTGGAGGGGGTAGGATCCTCAGCTTGGAGCAGCTTGATAACTGCCCTCTGGGCACAGGATGGTGGAGCACTGCTCAAAGCAGGGCATGTGGGTACCCTGGTAAGAACATAGCTGGAGGATGGGGGACACTACAGCTGGGGCTCCAGGTGTCACACTACTTTCCCCACAGCTGGGGGCCGTTCACTGGCAGTTGGCTTCTTGGGTGGTGTAGGGGTTAGTGGCGAGACTGCACGTGTAATTTGCCACAGGAGGAAGAAGAAAAATGAATCTCCTCTCTCTTCAGAAGAGCTGATGGTGGTTCCCCTCTGGCATGCAGCAGCTTCCAGTTTCCATGTGTACATCCTGTTGGTGCTATGCTCTATATTCACCAGGCTTCCAGCCAAAGCCTGTCTGGCTGCTTTCTCACGTCCAGCCTGATGGTGAGGCATAAAGTTGGGCAACAGCACAGAGGTAGGCGATAATGGGTGTACTGAAGAAGGGGTCATAGCATGGCATGGCATGGCATGGCATGGCTTGGCACATCCAAGACGGGGAGCACCTGCTATTGGTGTAAGAGCATGGGTGGCCCCCGGAGGGCAGCGACTTCCCTTACGATGCATTGCCTATGTAGAACGTGTCCCTTTGTAATTGTTGAGTTGAGAGATTTGGGTGGCTCTTAACATAGAGGTCTTGAAAGCTGATGTCTGTTTGGAAATTTTGTCTTCTATATCCTTAGGGATTGCCTACTACTGGCGTCCTGTGAGTACGTTGGCTGGACAGGACATTGTTAGCAGACAAGCGCTCTGCAGAAAGGGATAATAGCTGGGTTGGGTGCCACTCCTATGTTCCTCAGCAAGGTGGAATGTCGCCAGGGGATCCAAGCAACACACGAAGACTGAACCCCTTTTGCGTTAAGAGCCTGAATGGCGAGAAAGTGAGAGTGATGGGGGGGAGGGGGAAGGGGTATGACAGCACATGCCTAATCCTGGAAGAGTGCTGGCAGAGCAGGTTGATACGGAAAGTAGTAGTAAACAGAGTGAGAAGAAAGCAGACTAAGAGTGTTCAATGCTGCCAACTCTAAATATGTCTATCTATTGCCTTGACAATATAATACACATATCCAACCTGTACCCTTATTGGTACCAAAAGGGCTGAACCTAGATTGCCAAAAAGGGTGATGGGATGGTCTCTGTAGATGTGGTGGCGCATGGAGAGAGAGAAACCCCAAACTGGCGGTACTCTGACTCATACTCAAGGAATAGCTCAAAACTAGAGAGACAAAGTCAAGAGACCGTGTTGAAGGCTTAAGTGCTCGCCTGGGCAATGTGACGTTCTGCACAAGAGCTGCGAGAGTCTGTTCCAAACTAAGGACTGTGAGTCCTATTTATACCAGAAACACAGGCACAGGTAGCGCAGGGAGGCGGAAAGAAAGGCAGACAGGCAGCAGCAGAGATAGCCAAAGGCAGATGAGTGCTGGGCTGCATTCCCCTCCATGGTCAGCGGCAAGAGGAGGTGGCAGCATGCCAGGGTGCGATGTGAGTTGACAACCGACAGACGGCAGCAGCCGGCTCGCATGCCAATCCCTGGGCATCACAAAAGGAGGGGCCTGTAGCATTTACGACCTAATGCTCTTCTTCGGATAGAGCTGTGGCTTTGGTGAGACGTCGCTCATGGTGTATCAATGTATGTTGCATAGGTTATAAACCCAGCCTGACAGTTAGTTTTGTTTAAATAACCTATTTGTCATTGTATATTTTGGTTTTCTCGGCAGATGCTACTAAAGTTCACTAAAGTTTTGTTGCACTGTATCATTGTTTTTGTTTACATGCAGTGCTGTTGTAACTTATATTGCCACATCAATTACAGTAAACTCTTGATTCTAAGAACTTTCATGGTTCTCAGGGAAAGCGTTATTCTTTCAAAGGAGTTGTACTGGAAAAACCTTTTCAATTAAATTCTTCCCATGATTCCCCAACAACAGGTTGTTATTTAGAGAGGGTCACTATTCCAGGGGTGTTAGAAACGAAAGTTGACTAACACCAAGTTTAAATCAACATGATGTCTGATAACCTAAACAAACGCCATTTTAAGTTTTAAGGCATCATTCTATACTATTGAATGTTGATCCGTTGAGCAATTGATTCAGCACTAACTATCGCTCAAACCAACTACATTTTCCAACTTTACATGTGAATCTTACACAATTATTTCATGTTTTCACTAAGTGTTTGTTATTTTACATTTTCAAATAACTACATGACTTCGTGCCCTTCGAAAAACAAGTGTCCCTGTGAAGAGTCCTACTTGTTTAAACTGTCTCATCGAACACTGCATCGTAGGTTGATTCAGGACACAGTTTTTATGTTAATTATGACAGGAATGTGTTCATATATGCAGTTCAGTGGGAAAATGTTACCTGCAACACATCACCTTTTAAAATATTGATTCATACATGAACATCATCTTATTTTCTAGCATACATCTGACAAACAGTCTCGTCAATCAGCATTCATATCTCCATTTCTGAGGATTCCTTTTACTGGAACACTTCTACCTTTTAAATATTTACATTGCACTAATAAAAAAAATGTTTCTTTCTTTTGTCAACAGTTAAACAGTCTCATCAGCCACAGGCTGAATGATCTGGCATTGATGTAGAATGTAGACGATTGAATTTTTCGAGACTGAAAATATTTTGAGCTTACCTTAAGCATCAAGCAGGTATTCAGTTTGAGCTCGATTTTAGAGTACTAGTAAACCTTTGGTTTTCCCATTCCAAGAGGGGCGAAGAGAGAAGAGAAAAACAGTACATTTTATGTCCCAAGATTTCTGACTATCATTCACACTCCTTTGTTCTAAGATTGGTTTCACTTGTTTATGATAGCGACACTATGATGCAAACGAATTAGAGAAATTTCCATATTGAACCACTACATTAGGAGAAGCCATGGCCCACCTGGCCCATTCTGTAGGCATGTCTATGAATACAAGCTACATCCTTGAACATTTGCACTATGTTTAATAACATGTTAGGATAAGATACATGCAATTACAAGTGTCTTACCTTTCCCAGCAAATTGAGTTTCTCATTGAGGAACTTTGATGACATGACAGCAGAAACAAGAACACTGAGTGCACCGAGGGGTGTCACCAGTGATGCTGGTGCAAATGCATATGCAGCGAAGTTTGCTGCTTCACCAATTCCCACTGCACAACAAAATCACATCAGAGTCACTAAAAAGATTTAACAAACAATATGACACAGTGCTGTCAATATTAATCAGATATCATTCACTGCACCTTGTTGCCCAGAAACTGGCTCCAATACAAGCATCCTTATACATTTAAACTTTTAAGGTTACAAGTAGGCCGCCAGGCTACCAAAAATACATAAAAGGACAGAAATTCAAGTACTTGCAACCTTCAACCTTCCCACACTAGCACATACACCAACCATGCCAAACCCGTTCCCATGTATACTCAAAAAAGTGGAATAACCACCCATAAAAGCTAAACAATGTACTGAACTTGTCCAACCATAACCACTGTTGCCAAAAACAATATTCTATAAGGTATCTCCTCCACCTCCAAAAAGTTTGACCCTTTTGCCGCTATACAAGATGTCCTAAACTTCATGCACAATCTTCAACTCCAGCACTTTTTTGACAATCTCCTTATGCCAAGCCCTGACCAAGTTTGCACCCTCATCCACTTGGGACCCCTTACCGCCCTCACATCCCCTTAACCAGTTCATTACCTACATCCTGGTCAATAACAGCAACATAACCTCTTCAGAAAAAAAAAAAAGCGATCAGAGATCTTCAAAACAACCCAGATATAATGATACAGCTGGCAGACAAAGGCACAACCACTGCGATTCTCAACCAAAAAGACTACATTCTAAAAGCAGAGAACCAACTCAAGGACACATCTCCCTACAAACATCTAAGAGAAGACCCAACCACCAGATTCTATGACCATATCAACCAATTCCTTGTGTCCCAGGGCCTCCTCTAAGACCTATCTCAGGCTCCAATTAAACTGCTAACCCCAAATAAACCCACCACACCAGTTCTATACCTGCTTCCAAAGATACACAAGGAACAATGGCCACCCCCAGGACGTGACGTTTCATCGGGAATTGGCAGCCCCACAGAGAATCTCAGCACTTGTAGATGCCCACCTTCAACTTTGGGTGCAGCAGCTTTTGTCCTACGTCAAGGACACTGGCCACTTTCTTGAACGCTTGCAAAACCTCCACAATGGCACAATTCAATCTGCTGTACACACTAAACCCACCAACAACCTCCAGTACTTACATTTTGACAGCTACCACCCATACCAAGCCAAAAAATCCCTATCCTAAAGTCTTGCCACAAACAGATTCAGCAAGCCATCTCAAATACCAAAACACAAACCAAGGTCAACAACTCAGATATACCCCTGGTCATCCCGTATCATGAAGTAGGCCTCAGAACCATTCTCCAGTCTGGACACAAACTTCTGACTTCCTCACCACAAACACAAGACCTGCTCTCCAAACTACCCAGATTGGTCTTAAAAAGGCCACCTAACCTCCGCAACAAACTGGTTCATCCAAAGTTACAGCCTACTACAAATGCCAACCAGACTATCGCCCCCAGAGGATCCCACCCCTGTAATAGCTCACGCTGTGGCTCCTGTGCCATCCACCAACCCTCAACTTCTTACAATAGCAGACTCACTAGCTGTATATACCACATCCAAGGCAACTATAATTGTGCAACAGAAAATCTGATTTATCAGCTACAGTTCCATCACTGTAATGCAGAATACATCAGCCTCTCCACCAACACATTCAGGCAGAGAATGAATGGCCACAGAGCAGACACTTAATAAGCCAAAGCTAGTCACATCCACAATCTATAAGACAAACCAGTTGCAGCACATGCACCACCACACAACAAAGATTTTGATTCCTGCTGCAGCATCAGAAATGTGAGAGCCTTACTACCTTCAAGCAATAACTCTGACCTCAGTCACTGGAAATTAGCTCATCAATTTATAACAAAATCCCGACAGCCCCCAGGCGTCAATATAAGATAATCACAACTCCAAACCATACTCATCAGCTATACCGGCAAATTTTCAATTTTCTTGTCACACCCTAGTTTGCCACCTGACCGCTAGGTTTACTACCAATAGCACCCTTCCACCGTATTACAGTGTCCTACAACTTGTTGCCTGATGAAGCTGGCCTAACCAGCAAAATGTTGAGATAGCGCAACTGCGTGAAAAATGTGTCTTCCTATTTTGTGTGTATGCCTGTTGACAAAAACTAGACTGTGAGTACTTGAATTTCTGTCCTTTTAAATATTAAAACTTTTAAGAGACAGTAAAACCCTGTAAAACATTTTCATGGGACTGGAAAAATTCATGCATATTAACCAAAAAATTTTATTAAAAAGGTTAAATTATAAATGTGTAAACAGACATGGTGAAAAATTAATTAACTTATTAAGCAGGAAACTTCTTCAGAGGGTTTCACTGTAACATCCAATTGAAAAATTTCTAATGCTTAAACCTAATCACTTCTGTGTCTCCTTTTATTAAATTTAAAACTGGAATTTAAGTACAGTACATTAAAAATAGTAACAAATTGCACTTTCAGTATTTCTTTGATGCGTGCGACGTCCCTCCTCCACTAGCCTGTTCGTCACGCTACACCAGTGCAGCTTCAACGTGCCCTCTACTGGGAACAGTCGCCTGAATGCAGCGGTCACCCCCTTCACGACTCCTACGCTGGAGCAACGTGCACCACCCTTTTCCTACCACCTGGGAATTGCCAGAATCAGGTGACTGTCCTGCTTTCATGCCCTCAAGGGAGATCTTTTGAGGGTGTGATAATTCGGGCTGACCAATACTGCCCAGAGACGTCCCCAGTATGAATACCACCAGGGAAATGAATGCAGTGAGGGGGACACAGTAGTTACAGTGTTCACGAAATCCCTTGTG
>NQII01001087.1:23854-45527 GCA_002778355.1 Clitarchus hookeri | reverse complement strand
TCATGTATGTGTGGTGTGTGCAAAGTGTTCAGAAAATTATGGGCTTCAATACCACAAAATTAAGCCACGTGTTTGTGTGCTACGGTAAAAATGGGCTTTGTAAATTACGCGTTCGAGCACGGCTACCCACACCCCTCCTGGGGTCAGAGTGGACTCGCCCACTGCGAGCCACCTGTTGCCCACCCTAAAATATACATAAATAATGGTGAAAGTGATTTTTCAATTTATTAAAATAAAAGGGTTAAAATGTAACAAACCTAACATAAACGCAACAGACTGGAAGAGAGAGCCCAGAGGCATACTTAAAATAAGTTGCATATAAATTTTCTTACCAATTCAATTTCTTTTTATGCTCAATTTACTCATGCAAATTAAAATATAAAAATGTATTGTATTGTAATGTCATATAGTTGTACTTGTGTGTATTTGTTTCCTCAGTAAATGTGCCAGTGTTTTCTTAATGCAACTGTCGCATCATTTACTTATTCTGGAACCTAGTTAATGTAATTTCTTTTGCATAGGCCGGGGGCCAGGCCACTCTCGGCCCCACCAGCTTGAAACGCACTGGGAATATAATTCACCATAATTATTTTCATCGGCCATGTACCTCTTTGTTCCGTGTCAGCTGCCAGAACACTTTAATGCTGGACCAGTGCAGATGCCCCTCGGAAGGAAACATATAGCAAAAAAATTAAGTGCAAGTGATTCCTTATTTTTATTTCACTATCGGTCTCTTCACGACTTCTTAACCTAACTTTGAGTCTTCTACCCACTGGTGCACCACAGTCCCGATTATGGCTATGTTGTGTTTTTGGCATGTGAGACTGCTACTGAACAGTCTCACGTGATAATTAGAGGCGTATGAAGGGGGCCTACTCCCTCGTAGGTAGGCATAGGCAGGGGTTAACAACATTATCAACAACATTGGCTCGTCGTAGGATGAGCTCAGGAGAAGTCACGTGGGCGATCGGCCCATCCCTGGATAGGTATCTCATGCTCTGGCGTCCTTTTTCCATCCTTACAAGTACCACAACACCTTACCGTAAATCTAACATCACTTTTCCCCGCTCCTGAGATCACGACAACCAGTCATTTTCAAGTCAAAACAAAATTATATAGTCACTGTTCACAATGTTGAGGGATCAGAATAACTACCAAGTCAATTTGAGCAGATTTTTGTTTTCAACTGATGCTACCAGTAGGATTCTCATTTTAATATTTAATATAAGGATGTTGTTAAAATGGAAATGCAAGGAAAAGTGATTTGTGTCTGTCTAAACAGTAATGAATAGTCATCAATATAGTACATGCCAATAGAATACTACGAACCTAAACCCAAAACAATTCCAATTAAATTTCAAAAAAAGGCAAATTCTGAAATATTTCTAACTAAAAGGAACTATGCACTAAAGAAGTAACCAAATCATGACAATTCATATGTACACTATCAAAAATGAAACAACCGCTTTGTGTTTACACCAGGCACTGTACTTAAACATATGTCAAGAACTATGGGAGATGCAAAGCAAACAAAAAGATATCTGCAACCTCCTTTGTCGTCAATCAATTACAAAAACTGTTAACATTGCAGACAATTTGCTTTTGCAAAGTGACAATATTCAAATTTTAATGGTGAATGTTGGTGAATGTGAGACACACAGCAGCTAACTGCATCACTTGTAAAGATTTCATAGAATTCTAAAAATTTTATGTAAAATATACCAAACAAAAAAATTTCACATACGGAACTAAGGCAATTAATGAAGTTTATTTATGGTAAAGTATTGAATCTCATAGATTTATTGAGATAAATACACATATTTCCTGTGCTGCACATGGTTATGCTTCGTGCACATCCACAATTTTGTTAAAGGAATACAATATTGCGGTCCCCGTTCCTGAGATGTCTCGCAACTATAGTTTTTATGCTAGTTGTTTATGCAAACGTCTAATTGGACTTCTTACTTAGAAATATTATCAAGATCATCTGCCACTCAAAATAGTTGCACTTATCATCACTCATATTTCAAAGCAAAAGGTTTCGCCTGAAAATGTTACGCAATACATTTTAACGAGGAATTATAAATTATTTTTGCCAAGATGTTTTATTTTGTTAATAAATGTCTTTCCCATAAAGTCGGTGTTTATTCGTAGCTGGCATGAAATCAACATGATTTTAAAACAAAATAGTAATCAATGGACAGCATCCATGTGAACATAAATTATGTGCCCAGAAGCGGATACTTAACCTCCCCTTGTCGCCAAAAATTGTTTGAACATCGAGCGACTAGTATTACCAAGCATAAAGTTCATTTTCAGTAACTTTTTGTGGGGAGATCGGAGGATTTATATTAATTTATTTCAATAGATAGACATGCATCTTTACAATAATCTGATATCCTGTAAGGGCCTCTTCGACACCTTTTATTGTCTAATAATGTATAAGCACAGGGCCCTAAAACCGAGTAACTCGCATCAGACTTAAGTGTGCAGGAAAATCAGAGGGTGTGGTTTTGAATGATTAATTGTGGAAGACTTAAAAGAAATTAATTTTAATTGCCTTATTAAATAAATCTCTGCTTCAAAAACAGACTTTTTTAAGTGAAATATGAATTACTTTTTAACTACACATTTGCCACGCAAGTACGGCATCGCCAGCGTAAGTGTAGATTGATGTAGATAATGCCGCCTGAATTGCTTAAGCTTCGGCTGTCCCTGGTGGTACTCGGAAAAGCTTGTGTCCTTCCCTTACACAGCTGGCGGGAAAGGAGCTACTTGCCTAGCAACCAGCATTACGTCCTACGCCCTCCGTCTGGCTGCCGACTGGTTTGGAAGGGGGGAGGTAGATTGTTTCCCTCCTCACGCCACTGAAGCTCAGACTTCTCCTTGCACACAGTGAACCCACTGCCCCATCGATAACCACTCCGTGCACGTTCATCTGATCGAGTGCGCGTGAGACATTAAAAATTTGGCTTCCATTCTGTATCTCATTATTTTCATTTTCAGAGCGTTTCAAAGCATTGGGTTGGCTTGCATTTGGTGTTAGTTTATAATCAATTATATACAGTATTATGTGATGTTATATTTTTATTTAAATGAGTTGAGGTGAAATGTTTTTTAATGTATTAATTACAGTAATACTAATACTGTAATACTTTTTTTAAATTCCCAATTTTATTGTGTTTATTTGTTAAACTTTTTTCACAGATAATGTACAGCTCACATTATACTCAACATGAAGTCTAATAAGGTCAGAAAGTATTTTATTGATAAACATGTCACAACTCTCATTTACTGAAATCCCGCATAACTGACATTCGGATAATCGACTTACTAAGGATGTGTGAATATTAGAAAAGTTGCGAATAGTAATTTATGAATTATTTGCATTCAAACTTTTAATATCTTATGCGAAAATTGTAAATAATACATTCCCGTTTCGAGTGGTTGTAGAGCTGTGCCGAGTCCGTCGTATCTGTTTCTGCCGAATTTGCCAATGTTGAAAGTTTTCCCGTGTAACCTAGTGCATCAGGAAACTAGTATAGTCTCAGTGGAAAAGATGCTCAACTACCACTGTTTTTCAAACAAAGTTTGTAATTTTTTTCCTAAGCTCCACCCTACTGAGATAATCTACCAGCTTGATGTTGATGAGGATCAAAGTGGCAGTCTCAAGGGGTGGGAGGGATTGTTTTCACAGCAGCGCGCTGCCTTTCCATTCTCTGTCTTTCTCTCTCTCTCTCTCTCTCACTCGTTCGGCGAGCAAGACGACATGCCTGATGTCACAGTTGAAGGTGGAAACCATTGTGTGCCTCTGTATCGGCAATCAGCACGTGACGAGCTGTGACATCACTTTGCTCACACAAACACACACACCAGTTGAAAGGCTGCATAAGAGGAGGGCGACTGACCATAATGTAACACAATGTGGACTTTCTGTATAGAAAAATTCTTGTTACTTTGCCTTTCTAATCTGAACATGGATATTTTATATTTATGCTATTATTTTCTATGACGATTAGCACCCACCCACACCAGCAAACCAAATTGTGAAGTAAATTTTTTTATTACATTTTTTTAAAATGTTCCCACAGGTTATTTAGAATATAAAGTACTCTGTACATGTAAATTTGGTATATCCGTTTTGTATATTATTTCAAAACATGTGTATACATTAAGTTTCCCCTATATAGTGAAAATAGAAAGTGTACCCTTCAGATTCATTCTAAAAAAAGGTTATATTGTATTTACAAGTTAATTTGTAACATTTTCATGTTAAAAATGAATTCTGTGAAATGTGTTTGTTTGGCATCTTCCCGTTCATAAACAAATATTCTATACCAACCCAAATGTGTAGCAAAGCACCCAAGCACAAATATTCAATTAACCTACATTTCGTTTTGTGAAAGAACTAGGTTTTGAGAGTAAATATTTTGCAAGTAACATTAATCTTGTTTATTGTAGAACCAATGCATATATATATATATATATATATATATATATATATATATATATATATATAAAAACAATCCACTATTTTAGTTTCAAGCCTATCACATGACTGTCAACAACAACAAAACATGTAAACAACCTTACACATGCTTCTTGTTTTCTGTGTTCACAATTGTACTTATATAAATAAAAACCAACACTTTTTTTTTTTAATTTTGGTTTTTACTTGAACTTGCATGGTTTATTTTAAAGTCCATCTCATATTAGAAGGCCACATTGTGACAGTCAGTGAGTGGCAAATTGACGTATATGAAAACAAACAAAGTGCCATTTACAAAATCCTGTATCAGCTGATGCATGAACGAACAGAAATTAATATTACGTTGGCTATTTTGAGAGCAGTGCCAACGCACATCAGACAAGCAGAAAATACGCGGATAAGAAAGAGTTCATAGATTAATTAATACATTTTGTTTTACGTGGTCATAAAACAGCAGTTTTTAGTTTTAGAAACTAAACTTTGTGATAAAATAGTAATGTATAGGTGTTCAAAATGAAATGCACAATAAAACAACCAGTATAGAAATGAAACGCAACTTCAAAACATTTTTCACGTCGTATCCCGTCCTCTCCAACCCCGCTTTCTTTACGTGCTTGATATTAATTCCAAAAGCATACAGAAATATTGCATAATATTGTTGAATAATTTTTTCTGATAATTTGAAATACGTTTCATTCCCAGCCAGTAATAGAACAGTCTACTTTACAAAGACACTACCTATTGTCGAAAAACCTGTTGTGCGCGCCATCTATTGGTTCTTTTGCAAAGTATACGCCATATTGTTCTCCGAAAACCCATTTCCTTGTTTCCGAAGAAGTGGGACACCGCACTCTTGCCGCACCAGCACGTCATACCTGTGTGTGTTGCACTCACGTCTTCCCGCTGCCCCTCTCTACATGTCCCTGCCCTTCCAGTTACATTACGTTTACAAACGACCCTATAAACGCCCTCCAAACTCAGTTTCGAAGCCTCTCTCGCCGCATGCCGCACCACCCCAAGTAGTTCACCAATTGCAGCATGAAGCAGCACCTCCTGGACAACATCGTTGCCATGTAGCCGATCAGCTGATGGCAGAAGGATACGTAGTCAGATGTAAACGGTGGTGCTACTTTTGCCGAACTGTCAAAAAGTAGCCTTCTTATATAAGATATACTATATTACTGTATTTACTTTTTAGACACTGTACACTGAAATAAGTTAAAAAATTCTTTTAATTTTGCTACAGTTCACCAATACCTGTTTTAGTATTATAGTAACTCGGGATGGGTCGAATAACAAAAAAATATCAGTTCCATTTCCGGTAGCGATTCTACAATTTAAATATTGGTTCCATTTTAAATACTTGCATTTTGCTTGCAACTTCATTCAACCAATGCAAATAAAATTCATAAAATGTTTTATTTAACCTACCAAAGAATAGAACAGTAACAAAGTGTGAAGAAGATAAGATTTAATGTATACAGATAAACTTGTATTAAATTTATTTGAGGTTATTAAATATGCAACAAATTATTCTTTTTTTTTTTTTTTTACATTAATAGGTGGTGATTGTGATATGTTTGGAAAATACTTTAACTAAATAACTCGCCAAAACATTGTGGCATGGCTTTAACCTATGGTCATTAAAAAAATGTCAACAACTCCAGTGGGCGAATTACTTCCTTATTCTTTTTGCTTCTTTTACATGCATGCTTCCTTTTTNCCGCTTCCTTAAAAAATCTCTTAAATCTGGCCCTTCTTCCTTTCTCCAGCCCCCTTGACTACATTATTCTCTGCCTTACACAGAAAGAAACAAAGCAGGCGTGGAGAAATGTGTTGCTTACAGGGGGGCTGAGTGATAAAGACAGAGAAGGGAACCGACAGTTTACGACTACCACTCCTTAAATTTTTTTCCATGTATGGTCCACAGACACCACTGCAGGCCCCACAACCCACCACAGATTATTTTCCCTTTATTTTTGGGAAAAAGGGAGCACTATACAGGAGGTAGTTATTTTTGTTAGGACAGAGTTTTGCAGTAAATTTATTGCTGTGTAGAAACTAGAACCGAGTAGTTGTTGTTGACCTAAAACCGGTTCAGAGTCAAACCTCAAGAACCGGTATAAATTGGAACCGAAGAACCGAACCGACCCATCCCTAATAGTAACCTAAATTCAACTTAAATATGCGCAAAAAGCTTTTTCATACATTGACAGTACATCGGTGAATCGGCTTTACAGAATCGGCACATCGGTAACTCAGCACATCGGCAAAATTTTGTGAATCTTCACTTTTTATTCCTACTCACTTTAAGATGTTCATTTAAACTTTTATTCCATAGTTATTAGAGTTGGACCATTGATCACTAATCATTTCACGCAACGGCAAATCAACAATCAATAGATCCTAGCAGTGGTATGTAATAGAATAACTCGTTTGGAGATTTGATAAAATTGTTAAGAAAAACCATTACACCCACATTTACTTTCACTGTAGTATTTACTGAAAGAGGACATATTTCTACTTTATTGTTTGCAGCCAAAGAAATAGGCATGTAGGCCTAAACTATGTTACTGCAGTTGCTTACTACCAACGCTTTAATTTACATACCACATGGCCCCATATAACGATCACAGACTTTTTTTGCTAATTCCAGGGAGATTATAGTGTTTTATTTCTGGAAATACATTCAAGAGTATACAATTTCAGCACATTGATGAAGAGCATGAGAGAGTGGCATGGTGTATACAAACAATATGAACATGTTGCTGAAAGAATTTGTGCATTGTACTTTCTGTTCCTTACAATCTCGTTACATTAAATATAAAATACAAAAAGAAAAACCGAAGCACCACATGAAAATTACTTTTTTGGATAGGAAATTCTATAGCCATCTTTCTTTCCTTTCTCCCAAAAACGTACGGTTATGCTTAAATAAGAGAGGAATAAATGAGGCAGAAAAAAAAACCGAAAGATGGCGAAGTTCTTTAACTGCGGACTTGGCAGAAGACAACTCAGTTGCTTGTTCCGTGCCACCCGTGGCCCACTAGGTCACTACTGACAGACTAGTACGGACGTCTGTCAGTACTAGTAGGAAATGCGACAGCGTGCAGCAGAATGCCTCGCTGCCTGATGCTTGTACATAAAGCAGATATTTACGATGCTCCTTTTGTAACACAAGAATTTAATTACTGCAGAATTATATTTGAATTTTACATTTACGTTAGAGAAATTTTACTCTGAATTACATATTATGCAGAATTTTCAAATTAAAACTCCAAAGCATGTAAAATCCTATTCTTATATTCACGGGCTATCAACAACTTCAATTACATAGAATTTTGAATTAACAGAGTTCAAATTAACAAGGTTTTACTGTATTAGTTTGCAGTATATAAATGCATGAAGGTTTATATTAACGGGCTACATCACAATTGTGCAAAAAAAAACACTGATATAAAAACTGATAACTGAACTTAGCATATTAGTGACGTAGCAAAAGCTGAACTTTTGATTACCTATCTAGTTTTCTACATTATGCCATATACTATTTTATTTGCTGTCCGTAAAACAGTAAGCACTATTGTCTACACAATTTTTTACAGTGTAACTCACATGGCCAAAATAAACATGTAGAACAGAGCAAGCAGCTTGGCATCATACACGATTGAGAAATGACAGCAATATAAAAGGCCTGATCTTACATGTTTGGTATCCCACCCTTTGTCCTTGCGTATGATACGACAGCATCCCGTTTATTTCCAGTTTTGTTTCCGTGAATAATCTCTACTACTTGCCCCTGACATTAAACTGGTATATAATAAGCACTCAGATACTTCAAATTAGTAGGCTTAGGTAACAGCATGTGACATTTACCTATCAGCTTTACTTGTATTTCGCTAAACACCTTCCTACCCTCGTCCTTTTTCCTATATTCAGTTTCAAATATTGCCACTGGAAATAAAACTTTTGTATTCCGTGTTTCCTCCGATGTATTTTCCACTTATGAACAAATCCTCAAGTTGCAGCAACAGCGTGCATTGTGCGTCAGTAGCAATGTGACACCACGCTACCACAGCAGCGTGCAAAAACGAGTCATGTACACTCCAATCCACGTAATCCCGGCACCTTGTTTTCAAAGGACATTATTTTTGTATGACTGAGGGGTAAGGGTTGTTGACTATACATTGGTTAATGTGTTGGGTGTATCAAACCAAATTACAGAGCACATTAAACATTTAAATTATATAGCAAAAAATTTGTTTATTGGAGGTTTTAAAATTCCAGACTTTCACAAAATATTTCCTGACTTTTCCAGAAAGTATCTAATTTCCTGACTTCCTGGTTTTCCCAGTTGCTCGCCACCCTGGAATTGTTTGGCGATGAGAGTTTGGGGGGTTACCCTTCTGTGGTATTGCTTCGTTTAGAAGCCTATCTCCACTATTGCTTTTTTTATTTCTTAGTGAGTGTAATATATCATATGTATTTCAACTCTAAATAACGTCCTTCTTAATGTCTCTGTTCATAGTCAATTAACTCATACTCTTCATTAAAACATGTTCAATCTGTCTGTTGCCATCATTTGTAATGTCTTCCACACACGCATCAAGTCCAATAGTCCAGCCTGCCAGTCATACTCTTCACCATTCTAATGTTTGTAGTCCCAGACTTTTCTCCCACTGGTCACTTCCGGAGTTAGTCAATGCTCTTCGTCGCACAATCGCCCAAACTCCCGTCTATCATAAAAACTCTAATCCACTCGTCAACTGCCAGCTTGGAGGTCCGTCGCACTTTTATACTTGCTGGCCTTGACCTTGAAAGTTCGACGCATCCAGAGTAATGCAGAGAGAAACCAGGGCAATAAAACACTAGATAATTTTTCAGATGAATGCAGATATTCAATACTACCAAGGTCAGCAGCACATGCTGAAAAAGGGTTATCACAACACAATGCAGAGGTACACGTGGAGGGATTCTTTGTGTAACAGATACATGCTTCTTGGTTTATCGCTTGCCTGTCATTCAAAACATTCCATTGACTTGCCGCCCGTTATATAACTTCTCTGTCTCTTCTGCTTGCTCATGCAGGATGGGCCAAGGTCAACGCAGACCAACGACATGTAACAATGTGTTAATATGAAGTATGTTTTAATGGGAATTTTACTGTATTTGTTTTTTAAACAATTTCCTTAACCACCATTGAAAGATTCTATTAAGCATGGTTTATTCCTGAAAATGGGCTTTTGTGGCTCACAGTTGATGTTTCTCACAATAGTGGCACTGAATCCACTTTTTTTTACTCTGGGTCAGTGGCAACATAAAGCAATAAATATTGCATGCCAAAGGTTGGGCAGGGAATAGAGGACTGTCATAAGCATTCGGCACTAATGGCTTGGTGTAGCTACTGATAGCTTATCTGGGGCTGGATCTGACACGGCTTTGTTTGCTCAAGCCATGATGGTTTGAGGGAAGGACTGAAGAGGGAGGGAGAAAGTACATTTGCTCCACAGATGGCACTGTGCAGTGTCTCAAACAAACTGATTACAATCCAAGCACTGTGGTACAACACTTAGCCCGCATAAGAATTGTAGCTGGACCAAACTATCTGCAGCATACAAAAGTTAAGTACAGTGTTGAGTTCTCTCTTCATTTATATTACCTGTCCAGCGCTTAAGGATTTCCACCTGTTTCTAGTAGATGGACAGGTGTTTAGCTGACTGCAACAGTAAAATAGCACTCTCATACAAAAATTTCCGACCTTTTTCTAATTATTGTTACTTTTGTAACCCTCTCCTGGTTTCCATGGCTTTTCCATGATTTCAATGACCAGTAGACACACCCTGCAGTATTAATTTGGATGTACATCACAGAAACTTGTTTAATGTCATACAAAACCCCAATATGACATTAAAACTTAGATATAAAATTAATATAAAAAAATTAGTTTGTATTGGCCCCTGTCAACAAACACTCAAGAAGCATACAAATAATTCCATAGAAGGAATCTAGTAAATTATTACAAGAAAAACCATGCAAGAACACAGAATTAACCATCAACAGATAAACAATACAACTGACAAAGATAAAAAAATTGCAAAAAAATACTGCACAAAACAATGATATAAGCATAATGGATAAAACATATAGTAGATACGCATGAGACAATAATCACACAGATGAACTCGACTGGCTACCTTCAACAAGTATGACATTTCGGGAACTGGAACCTGTACCTGTTTTCAACTTGAAATATGAAATAACCTATTGTCCTTCAATACAGTAAAAACCCTTTTTTATACTTATCAATAGACCGGAAAAAATGTAAAATCCAGGAATGTGTATAAAAAGGACATTTGTTCTGTATGAGTATTACATGGGACCGTAAAAAAAATGGCATAAAATACAAGAAAGAGTAAAATCAGGCATGTAAAAAAGTTCCACTGTTTTTGTTTGAAATAAAGCCAAGCTCATCACTGAAAACAATACCAAAAATACATCTTCCTTTGCCAAGTACTGTACATGAAGAATAATTTTTAATCACCATTCTGACTGACTGCTAGAAGTAACAGTGCTGCTCCCAGCGTTACTCTGTGCTCTGCTTCTCCCACAGTACTTATTACTGACTACAACAGTAAATGCATAAATGTGTCCTTACTAGTCAGAAGTCCTGTCCACCACAACCATTCCTTGAGGTATCCAAAACCACCTGCAGATGCTCTAACGGCTCCAGAGCGGCTCAACTTCATTAATGCCTTCTTTTTAATAATAAAGCTTGAACCTGCAAGCACAATAACATCCAAATTACAAGTTATATTAAACAAAAATGTTACAAGAAGAAATAGTAAACAAGTTGTTTTGCACAAAACATACTATACCTGGCAAAATTTTCATTTCACAATTCGTCACTAACCACCCTACAACACATTGGACTGCTACTACGTAGAAGGCATGTTTATGTGTGTTTCCTTCCCTACATGTAAGAACAATATTGCTTCAATTCACTTCTCATTAACACACCACCTTCTCCATAAATTGTATGAGTGCTGGCAATACAGGGCTTATATTAATAAAAGTAAAATACCAACAACATGGATTAAGCAAATCTTGAAGCAACCTTATGAGCAGGTATGTTACTGACAACCCCCTTCCCAATTTAAAAGGCATAGTTACATTTTTCTCTCCGGCAGTCAAAAGGTAAGACTTGCCCAATTATTTAATCTATTATTAGTACCTCCACTCTTTTAAATCAAACCTCTGAAAAATTCCCCTGATGTATAAAACGGCTGCTTGTTTCTTAATAAATTTAAATAATGCATCAAAAATGTTGTACGCTTCTATTATTATTAAAGCACCTCATAACACTTTCACTATATTTTGTCTACAAATCACAAAAGATTTATTTCAACTAAAAACAGTGAGATAAGTACTAAACTTGTAACAGCTAGAAAAAAATGTTCATAAATGAATATTAAATTGAATTCTGATATGCTATTTGTAAACATTTTACTAATCTCATTTAGTTTGTGTGTGCTGAAAATTTAAAACATATCCAAAAATGAGCTAATGTGAGGAATTTAAAAGAAAAATATTTACAGCATACACATATGGCAGAAATATTGGTGAATAATACCAAAAACATACGATAAGTTAGTTAACCTAACAGAAAAAAAGTAAATTAACTTTGTCTAGAAGTTTCTGCTGAAATTGGAAAAAAAATCTTTTTAAACAAGAAATTAAAAAAATTGAACATTTACTGTTGCAAGGAGTTTTTGTTGCACAATGTATATGAAATGAAGTTTTTACACTGTATTTACTGTTCCCAAAGAATTCTCAAAATATTTAGTACTTTATTTAATCTAAATAATTAAAACTTTAAGTTTCCACATTATTATGGATATAGTAGTGTTTTCTTCACCTTTAGGCTACAAAACCTTTAAAAAAAATAACTGGACGCCATTACTAACTCTGAGAAACTGGCATACTCCTTCTCAGCTATGAAGGGTCATCAGCTGAAGACAGAACTACCAATTTGCAACAAATTCCACAATTTGCAATGTTTGCTGCCAACAGCTCACTCATAGCTTGCTTGAGTGCATTCATAATCACGGCACTTTTTAAAAAAGTAAAAAATATAAATTAGGAAACAATAATTTTATTTAAACTTCAAAATAATGTTGGGACGGTTTTATTATCAATAATTTTATTCTTTCAATTTTGGCTAGACTAGAAATCTTCGGCTTTTTATCCTCCGCAAGTTTGATTCTATTCAGAGTTTACTTGTACTGTTAAGTGAAGAAATATAATAAAATTATGTACATGAAATTATATTACATTTTTAATTTAGCACAAAAATTTTACAATTGCATTTTTTTTTTTGTTTGCATTGTGAATTATGTAAATGATTATTATGTCATAAATTTCCCATTTGAGATGTTTATGAAATGCTGAAATTCTGACAGTAGCAGATATTTGGTCTGCAGATGTTGGTCATCCTGAATTATTTATTACAGGACTAACATGAGGCCAAAATATACTGCTGGACAGAGAAATCAAAATACTTGAAGGAGAAACCAAATGTTATGGAATCAATTATACAAAACTAAATACAATATTATGCAAGGATAACCACTGGGGCAAATTCCATTAACACATGAGAATAGAATTACAGTGTAATTACATACAACGCAATGTGCCCTCCTGTGTAGGTAATACAGGTGGCAAGTTTTTGAGATTAATTCCCATCACATACCACTGACAATCATGATTCGAACCACTTGTTTTTTTACAAAAATATTCATGCACAGGCGAGTCTCTGCCGTCCTACATGCACATCTGCAGCTTCTTTTGGTCATTGGCTGCATGTTTTCTTATCAAACAGTGCCAATCAGAATAAACGTTACTCCAATAGCAGCAAACAGTGATTCATGAACAGACACCTAAGATACACTACAACTAAAATCATCCAGTCAAGAAAATAGATCTGAAATGAAGTGTTTTGGAGTACAACTAGTTGTAGAAACTTTGCATAAAAAATTATATCCGGAAATCACAGATAAAAATCTGTGATCGAAATGACAATTTCAAGAAAAATTAAGAGTTTAAAATAAAACCTTTTAGGACTATCTGCACTGATAAGTACAATAAACAGAAATAGCTGTGTTTAATAGTACAGTAAAATCCCGATAATTTGTATTGTCAAGGGACTGAATGTTAAATATGAATTATCGAGATATTCAAATTAGCAGGATTACCAATAATCGGGAGCAAAAAAAGAAAAAATACATAATAACGAGATTAATGCAAATTTGCATTAATATGTAATGATAAACGCATGGCTACACATTATGTATATATATGTATATATAAATCAATAATTACATCAATAAAAAACACATTAAAAATTTACGTTTAAAAAAAATGTGTAATTTTCTTTTGGTGCAAGCCTTGCAGACAGGTATTGTCGATGGCTTTGTCAAGCATGTTCAAAGCAGAAAATACTTCATCGCCAACGTCTGATTTCGCTAAGAAATGGTGCATGTTGTTGATGTATTGTTTAGCCACTTTAGGTGTAATTGTCAGCACATCATCTTCGTCATCACCTTCACCATCAATGTCCTGAGATGGAGCCAAAATTTCGTCATCAGTTAGAATCCCCGCTACTGCTAGGCCATCGTCAAAATGGACGAAATCTTCAAACGTTATAGAATTTTCTTCATTTTGAGGAAGACGATTCCAATTTACAGGGCATTCTAAGTCTTGTTCAGTAACTGCTGATGAAAGTTCCACCTTCGTGAATCCACAAGCACGAAAACAGTTTTTTATTGTGCTTTCGCTAACACTTTGCCACGCCTTGTGAGCAATGTTCATGGCTGAAAATAAGGTGATTTTATGATCCTTCCCATCCTCGATGCTCTCAAGGAGATGCATCACTACTTTCTTGCGGTAACAGGTTTTGAACGTTTTAATTATGCCCTGATCTAGAAGCTGCAGATTAGAAGTAGTGTTGGCAGGCAAAAACACAACATTAACATGACTGAGCGATGGGTTATTGTTGTGGGCCGTACAATTATCCATGAAAAGCAGAATTTTTCGCTGCCTTTTCTCCATATCAGTATTCTTTGATCGTATCCATTCCTTGAATAATTTGCCCGTCATCCAAGCTTTTTTGTTTGCACGATAGGTCATCAGAAAAGTTTTTATGTTTTTAAAACATCTTGGTTTTGCTGATTTGCCTATCATGAGCTGTCTTAATTTCTCAGATCCATCCATGTTGGCGGCCAACAATATGGTTACACGTTCTTTACTATTTTTTCCGCCGTGACACTTTTCTTCCTTAAAACACATTGATCGGTCGGGGAGACACTTATAAAATAACCCCATCTCATCGGCATTAAAAATGTTGTTGGGCTCATAAGAATCAATTATTTCTCCCAATTCGTCTTTCCACTCAGAACAAACATCGGCCGATACACTCGCACTTTCCTCACTAAGCTTCTTAAATTTTATGCTGTGCCTTTTTTTAAACCTATCAAACCAACCATCACTCGCACTAAAGTCTTTAATTCCNGCTTCTTAAATTTTATGCTGTGCCTTTTTTTAAACCTATCAAACCAACCATCACTCGCACTAAAGTCTTTAATTCCAATTTTTTCTGCGAAAACTTTTGCTTTTTCTCTTAAAATGTTTCCTCCAACTGGTACATTCGAATTCCGTGCTTGAGCAAACCACTTTTTAAAATTCTCTTCTAGTTGTGGATACTCATCAGTCTTAAAGCCCTTTACTTTGCTGTCCGCTGTCTGGGAGGCGATTTTGTCCTTGTTCTTCAGAATTGATGTTATTGTGGAAGGAGGAACATTATTACGTTTGGANGCGATTTTGTCCTTGTTCTTCAGAATTGATGTTATTGTGGAAGGAGGAACATTATTACGTTTGGACACGTCAATTTTTTTATCACCACTGGCCACGGCGTTAATGATTTCTTTTATTTCAATGGAAAGACACTTATTAGCTCTTTTCGGAGGCATGGCTAAGACCGAACTGACTAACTTTTCACTTGCTCTGCTCCTTCCTACCCTCTCATAACCGTAGACCGGACAGCAAGGCGCCTCTTAGTTCTGGGAATCACAGACACATCGCCTCACAGCCTACTCTGCGTCATTACCTGCCCTTCAAACCCTCCCACGTCCCTCAGTACCCTTCCGGTCTTTTTTACCCTGCCTGAATTGCATAAATGTAGAGCTGGTGTACAGTCTAGGGTTAAAAACATTACGAGTTAACGAGATTTTTAAGTTGGAAATAAGAATTATACGACGTTTTAATTGAGTTCGAGCACCAAAATAAATACGTATTATTGAGGGGACCGGAATGCATTGTTGTTTTTTACGAATTAAAGGGATTTTCTCAAGAGACTGGCAAATTTGCACGAATTAGCGGGATATACTAATTATTGAGATGCGAAATATCGGGATTTCACTGTACCTACATGGAGAAATAAAACTATAATCACAAACTATGAAGTTTTAGTAGGCATGAAACTGATGGTTATAAAAGTAAACAATAATAATTATGCTTAAATACCTGGGAGTTGATCCTGATGTTTACAAACCAAACTCAAGGAAAATACAAATATAATAAAATTAATTTAGAATTACAAATCAAAACATTAAGATTACTATGTTAACACAACAATAATCCTTAGTTCCTTAATTTAATAAACATAGTGTAGTACCAGTGCAGTATAGGTAGTTGGGGGAGGGGGTGTTCGAAGGCTTATAGCATTGAGTAAAGATATACACTAAAGCGACCATGGGATAAGGAAAAGTCTGACCAGTTTTTATGTTAGTTCTTGGGATGATTCACAGGAGCGCTAGATTTCTTGACTGGGAGTTAGCAGGCAGCAGATGACACAGCAGTCAAAATTTAAGTTTTGCTTTCCGAAAAGTATTTTCTCTCCAACGTTATCATTTTTTTAACTGACTGGCGACAAAAGAAGTTGCATCATTTTATTCAGACGATGTATGTTTATTAAAATAAAGAAATGTTTTATTGAAATATCCTCTGGTCTTTATGCAAGTCTAATTCAGGTGCTTTTTTGGGCCTCTTGCAGCTGTGAATATCCAACTCGTGATTTACTAGTGGCGACCATGGCATGTGTTTCGTTTCTGTCATAGAATTCTGTATGTGCTGAAATTTCCAGCGATATCAACTACTATTTGGTTTTATTTACCTCTGCGAAAATGAATTATCATAAATATATAATGGTTATTGTTTTTAATTCAAATTTATTATTTTACTATAGTTTAGGTTTTCATAATAAAATAAGAGTATCATCATCACTTACAAATTTGAGATTAACCATGAATGATGTCATACACCATAGCATCATTTCATTCCGTTCTTATGTCAAAGGAAATTGACAGGAAATGATTGTTCACTAGTCAAGAAATATATGTTAGAAGCACAAACGTTTACAATGTGAATCAGTGTTTACAGTTTGGGGTTGTGATCTACGACAAAGGTGGCTGTTTGTACAAATATTCAATACGTTAAATTTGTTGATTCAAGTGTCATTCAGACTGTGTCCGAACCTAGGAATGCACATATGTATATAAGCATACTCCACTCGTCTCGATACTTGATACATTCCCACAGGCATACTTGTTTGCATCTGTTACAGCAACTAGCTAGTAGATAAGACTCTGAACAAGAATTTGGACAGAAAACAAATACTGAATCTTTGCTGGAACGTAGGAACATATATTTACAATTATCAACCCATTACAAGCTGTCGCTGAAAAGCGCATGATAATGAAAAGTGTTACTATTAACCAATCATAGACTTTTGTCAAGAAAGGAATGAATAAGAATTTGACACAGTAAATGCAGTTATCTATAATGTATTATTAAAACTAGAGGCAAATTTATTTTAACACTAATAATGGTATAGTAAAAATAAAAAAATAGCTTTTCAAAATAGTAGCCTATGGACTGTAAGGGCACGAGACGTACACACATTTACATACTTAGACGAATGTGAATTTCTGTATGAGTGTGCATCTCATTAAGCAGAAAACATTGTGCATACGAGAAAAGGACAGTGATGATCACGTATAAGGCTCTACTCTAACAGATCTTTGTTTTAAAGCGACAATACAATTGTCGTGTCTGTAGGATCCATGTTTACAATAATGATGTACATTGGTGGTTATTGTATGAAAAGCTGGCAGCTATGTGTGTTTACAGTTACACGAGTGTAACACAGCAAACCATTTTATATTCTACACTAAAACCTCGAACTCATAACAGTGCGAAAAATGTTGACACTGAAGTTATTATCAGTAACATTAACACCAACGAACGCATGAAAACTAAACATAACAAAGAGAGGATGCAATATTCTACTTCGGGCTACATTACAAAATATAACTATTTCTACACTAAACATCAGTTGAATGCAATGACTCTGTGCCAATCGCTAATAGTTAAGCTATGTTTACAAAAAAAATAATTATGCATTAAGAATTATGCAATAAGAAATTATCTGTCTCACGGAAACAAGTCTTCTGTATTTGCAGTTTCCAACATAGTTTTAATTCTCGATTCTAGCCAATGGAAACAGATGGCAAGCCTGTTATGTTTACCTTTGTTCCTAACCGAACTTTGTATATCACAACCATATTTATGCAAATCATACTTCAAAGCAGACATTTTTTTTATCAGAGAAGCTTATTTTTGTGAACAAATATAATTGTTAGCATGTACACACGCACGCACACACAAACACACACAATGTTTTAATATTGTTTATACTTACATTAATGTAAATAACCATTTCCCACCAACAACACAGTCTGCTGTGTGCTGAGTGGTCGTCGCCTCACCAGTTTCACTTAAGATATAAAATATAACTATTTCTTTCAACGTCTAAGGAAATACAAACATTGCACATGACTTGCTAAGTTCCATTGGAAACCAATACACGAGGTAACAAACTTTTGTTTCTTCTGCGCACATCTTAACATATAATTTAATGCTTAAATTTTCTATTGTAAACCCAACTTTACTTCAGACTTCACAGCTCTTACACTAAATTAAAGTGCCCAGTTGTGATTAAACACAGTTGAATAATTTCTCTGTTCATAGTGTACAGTTGTTACCAAGAAAAACAGAAACTATTTGTAGATATCTTTGCTGTGTCAAAATTATTTCACATATTCTGGAATGTTTGTCATCCCTAGCCTACAAATGGTTAATTATAACAATTTACAAACAATATGTAACAATTTGAATTATTTGTGATAGTAGGGCATCCTTGTGTGTTAAATTTGTCGCATCTTACTTTTCCTAAAAGTATTTATGCTCTCTGTGGTTCATGATTTGTTTAGAGAATAAATACTATTTTCGTTAAAAACCACTCATTTTGTTTGCACGATTATACTACACAAACAAAATATATTTTATAACATGTAAGATCATCTTCATAACGAGGAGTGTTAATTCATACAGCAAATTTAGTTTCCATTTGTTCATCGTGGGTATTTTTTCCTCTTTACTAACATTCCCCTACCACTTAACAGTGTTAATTTTAATATGTTAGTAAGATACTAGCACTATGTAGTGTATCATATTTTCAAAACAGTATATCTTCCGATATTTGAAAAAAGGTTTTATGAAGTTTCCGGTGACTAAATTCTGCGAGAGGTGGAGTCATTTAAGCTGGCACTACATGATACCCAAGTTCTGCTACCTTCTGTTATACTCATGGGCACAACAGAAGGCATACAAGTTTCAATAGAAGAAGAAGAGAGAACGCATTAGTTCATACCCACACGTTACCTAAAGTGCTAACAGAAAATTGTAAATGCCAGGCAAAACAACTCACACNTACGAAGATTGTGTCTCTCTCCTAAAGACTGCATTTATTTCGGTTTTTTAAGTACGAGCACTATTAATTTATGGAACATGATATGAGTAACGGCACTACTTAGGTATGGAAAACAAGGTACTGTATTCACATTTATGTAAGACAGATATTGACAACACTCATTAAAACATAAGCAAATTATTTTAACAGGGAATATACTTGGGGAAGGGGAATTTCATATTTCTATTTTTGGACAAAATACGAAAACTGTAATATTACAAATTAATAGTAGAAATATTATTTATAACTAAAACTGTGCCCATGACTCCGCTCACGTGGACTACAGAATTATTGTTTAGGGTTTTTTTAATACCCCCGCCCCAGCCATGGCTCTCCACGTGTGCGTACAGTCAACCAACTCGCAAAAAATTGCTTTTTCACAAAACTTTTGATATCTCTTACAGTAAAACCGGGAATTGTATGCTGTATGTGAAAACAGGAGCTTGAATTTTACGTATTTATTTATTGAGAAATTAAATGGTGAAAACGCTTATTAGTATTTCTCTGTTATAGATAGATATATGCTACCGCTGAGTTTTTTTTAGGTGATTTTATTCTACTCAATTCTTTACTACATGATATTGTTCTATCTTTAACGATTTAGACAGCGTATCGCAAGAGAGCGTGCTGACTGCTAACTTTTTTCCCAACTTGATTCACTATTATCGTCACTGCTTATTCCTTATGTTACTTTACGTAACAAAATATATACTAAAATCTGGCCAGAAGACATAGATATGAATTTTTTTTAAAACACATCAATCGGATACGTTGTTCTCGAGTGATAAGCGCACTGACAGACAGACAGACAGACGTTCAGTTTTATAATATGTATAGATCAATGGGCTAACAGACACATATGGAACCATAAAATGCTACAAACTTCCTTAATGTTAAAGAGGGATTTGCAACGCGTACATTAAGTTTCATTTTGTACATACATAAGTTTTACAGAACCCGTATCTTTTCGTAAACGGACATATACGGCTTGATGTAATTACTTGGGTGTCCACCATCTTGTCTGTCTCAGCATCGTGAGTATAGCAGAAAATGAATATGTCAACAAAATTAGTGTGTGGCATATTGAACATAAGTAAATTAATAAATAAGTAAATTAATAAATTTGTTGTCCACACCCAGCATTTGAATGTGTAGTTGAAATTTGTGTCTGACAGAGTGAAGTTAAGAAAAGTTTATTCCTCACTGCTGCAATGCAAGGAAACTGATTTTTTTATAAATTTAGTCTGGCACAGTTAAATTTATTCACAGTGACTTCACCTGCTCAAAAATAAGAATTTGTCACTGAACTACGTGTAACAGCTTAAGACAAAAAAAACTACTGCTTGCAGCTGCACCCACCCAAAATTTGGATTTATTACTGAATTGGGTGTGTAACAGATCAAAATTTTAATAAATTTTACATTAGGACTCTTGAAATTTGATTGTGCACGTTTAAAAGCATATTGAGCTTAGTCTTTAAGAAACATAAAGTAAAAGTATACTAAAATGCCACACTTAAACTGGAACATTTTCAACAGGCAACATAAATACCCAAGTTCCTACTAAACAACCTCTTGTAAATACCTTCAAAAAAAGAAAAAGAAAATATGTAATTACAAGTATGTAAAACACTAACGGCCTTATTCACAGTAAGACGCTCGTCCAAGGATGATCCAGAAATGATCTTCCTCGGAGTCGGTCTGAGGTTAGTCCGGACTAACTATATACAGTGAAATCCCGATATTTCGCATCCCGATTATTCGTATATCCCGCTAATTCAAACAAATTTGCCAGTCTCTTGAGAAAATCCCTTTAATTCGTAAAAAAAAACAATGCATTCCGGTCCCCTTGATAATACGTATTTATTTTGGTNGAAAATCCCTTTAATTCGTAAAAAAAAACAATGCATTCCGGTCCCCTTGATAATACGTATTTATTTTGGTGCTCGAACTCAATTAAAACGTCTTATAATTCTTATTTCCAACTTAAAAATCTCGTTAACTCGTAATGTTTTTAACCCTAGACTGTACACCAGCTCTACATTTATGCAATTCGGGCAGGGTAAAAAAGACCGGAAGGGTACTGAGGGACGTGGGAGGGTTTGAAGGGCAGGTAATGACGCCGAGTAGGCTGTGAGGCGATGTGTCTGTGATTCCCAGAACTAAGAGGCGCCTTGCTGTCCGGTCTACGGTTATGAGAGGGTAGGAAGGAGCAGAGCAAGTGAAAAGTTAGTCAGTTCGGTCTTAGCCATGCCTCCGAAA
>NQII01001087.1:0-23474 GCA_002778355.1 Clitarchus hookeri | reverse complement strand
AGCCCAACAACATTTTTAATGCCGATGAGATGGGGTTATTTTATAAGTGTCTCCCCGACCGATCAATGTGTTTTAAGGAAGAAAAGTGTCATGGCGGAAAAAATAGTAAAGAACGTGTAACCATATTGTTGGCCGCCAACATGGATGGATCTGAGAAATTAAGACAGCTCATGATAGGCAAATCAGCCAAACCAAGATGTTTTAAAAACATAAAAACTTTTCCGATGACCTATTGTGCAAACAAAAAAGCGTGGATGATGGGTGAATTATTCAAGGGATGGATACGATCAGTGAATGCTGATATGGAAAAAAGGCAGCGCAAAATTCTACTTTTCATGGATAATTGTAGGGCCCACTACAATAACCCACCGCTCAGTCATGTTAATGTTGTGTTTTTGCCTGCCAACACAACCAGGGCATAATTAAAATGTTCAAAACCTTTTACCGCAAGGAAGTAGTGATGCAACTCCTTGACAGCATCGAGGATGGGAAGGATAATAAAATCACCTTATTTTCAGCCATGGACATTGCTCACAAGGCGTGGCAAAGTGTCAGCGAAAGCACAATAAAAAACTGCTTTCGTGCTTGTGGATTCACGAAGGTGGTACGTTCATCAGCAGTTACTGAACAAGACTTAGAATGCCCTGTGAATTGCAATCATCTACCTCAAAATGAAAAAAATTCTATAACGTTTGAAGATTTCGTCCATTTTGACGATGGCCTCTGTAGCGGGAATTCTAACTAATGACGAAATTTGCATTAATCCCGGTATGTATTTTTTCTTTTTTTGCTCCCGATTATTGGTAATCCCGCTAATTCGAATATCTCGATAATTCATATTTAACATTCAGACCCTTGACAATACGAATTATCGGGATTCTACTGTAGTAATCATAAATCCTGAGTGGGACTAACTTTAGTCAAGGGATTAAGTGAAATATTTTGAACATACTCCATTGCTACACTATGTAGTCACAGAAAACCCAGGCTTGGTTTTCTGTGATAACATAGTGTAGCAATATGTTTAAAATATTTCACTTAATCATTCACACCCATTACAAGAATCTTTCAAAACTCTTTAGTCGAGGGATCATCGTAGCTTCATTCAATTCAAACAGAAATTGTTCCTTTATCTAATGACCAAATTTTCCATCAATTGCAACTTAGTCCATATTTCATCTATGATCTAATGGTACGTAATATTTTAATTGTAAACCAAAAACCTTGTATGACTGTGTAGAGCAGTGGATAAGGTACTTGCTTCGTAAATGTGAACTGCAGGTTCGAATCTCACTTATTTGTTCAATTTGTTTAATTATGACTACATATTTGTTTCAACGACAAGTATATGTTAACTAAATTAATTATTTCATTTAATATTTTTTTCTGTAATTGCAAAAAAAAAAAAATCTCTATACATTTTATTCTTTATCCTGTATTACAATACTGTAGGATGTAGAACAAAACAATTAATATGCGGTATTAATAATCTTATTATTCCATGTTGATTTGTTAATTTTTCATAGCAAAACTGGTAGTATGGGCTGGTTTCATTTTTTTATGCCAACACTGTCTTTATAATGATGATCAAATTGTATTTTAGCGCTAAATACATTACAAAAATACATTATGAAATAGTTAAAAAAAATTTTTTCATGGACAAGATTTGAACTTGCACACTTGTGCACATCAACCCACAATGTTACCACTGAGCTACAGATACATGTCTCTTTATTAAATACTTTACACTATATATTGTCAAAATAGAATTTGTTTTAAAATTTTCTTCAAAAGTATTAATATCACATCTGGTAAGAATCTGTTTTCAGAGAAGGTATCTGATTGACACAGAAATAGAAAGGCATTGCCGTAGCTTAACACTGATGTATTTTAATTATATTTCCTTTGAAATATTATTCACGGAAGATTTCATCAATTAAATAATCATTTTTTTGCTTACAGATTGACAAAGTCAGCCTTAAGCGTATTTTTTGGGGTTTCATTACCTCTATCATGCTTTCACTTGCATGTAATTTTAGCAAAACTGCCTTATTTCAAGTTTGGCATGTTTCTTTTTTACTGTAATGCATCGTTAGTCCGACCCTACGTCCGGACTAAAAGTTAGTCTGTACTAAAGCAAGATGATCCTCAGACTAGCAATAATGAGACTCTCTGAATATGAAAAACTTTGGTCAGAGGATGATCTTTCCTTAGTCTGGACTAAAAACGACTATGAATAGGCCCTAAAACTACAGCAGTAAAATGTGTATTGCTAACCTATAAAAACTGTGGAACTCAAGGCCAGGCCAAGCCCTATGTAGAAGCTGGTCATGTCAGTTGGCTGAGCACCTTCATCTCCACTGTCTGGTGACAACATGACTGGTATAAATCTGCAACAGAACACAAACCACACAATAGACCTCCTGTAAATGATAAATTAAATATGTAAAGGCACTACAATATAATGTAATTTAATTTCATTAGTATAGGTATTATTAATACTCTGATGAGCCACACTCACAAAAAAAAAATCCTTGCGACAATATACTGAAAAAACCCTGGAGAGAAAAAAAACCAAAAGCAAGCAGATACACCAAATGCAACTAATATATATACTGTGACAAAGCTTGAGTAGAATTCTTTTAATGTAAAAAGGTAGAACTCTGCCATGATACCTATTATCAGTCTACAGCCTACTACTAAAAAAAACCGTTGGCATGCTTATCTTTCTTAGTCATACACAATAAAGATAATACTAAGATAAAATCATTTCCCTGAAGATTCGTCACAGGCAAGGCAATCACACCACAGCAAATTATGTTAATATTTAAAATTCAGTAATTCTGTGATCTTAAAGGACAAAAATGTTTGTCTTATTTAGCAACTTAAGTTTGCAGACTTTTAAAATACACAACAAAAAAAAATTTTTAACTCTCACTTAAAACATGGAAATAATAATGTTCAGCAATTAAATTCTCAAACCACACCAGATTTTCTAGATTACATCTGCATTGTATACAATTATATACTAGAGTGTATAAACTGTTATACATTATTTGAAGATGAAAAAATATATAATTCATCTACACATGTGCGCCAATTAATTTCTCCAAGAAAATTTTTTATATATTGATGAATAGTGTATAGTTAAGGCTGCCACTTTGGTAACAAATTAAAAATTCTATGGAGTAGAATTTATAAGTGTGAGAGACCCCATATATAAGGTAAGTTAGGGCATCTGTTGGAAGCTACCAAAAAATGTTCCCATCAATGCAATTATAAATGGACCCATAATATAACACTAAAACTAACAACACACAAACAAGACACATCAAATGAAGTAAGGACTGGTTTTATTATGCAATATGTAAGAACTAATGGGAAGAATGAAGACATGTGTAGCAGACATAATTAAGACAATGAAAATAAAGGAAAGCCAACATTAATATCCACATTTTGGTAATTATTAACTTTAGGGGCTTTTCTGTAAAAAAAAAAAAAATTAATCCCAGAAAATGGTATATTGCCACTACTAATGATGCAGAACACGAATATACTAGGGGCACTAACTGCAGACTAATTTCTTAATATGTGCCCACCTAACCTAACAGAACCTAACACCACAATGGGTGAATCACTATTTTACATTTTTAAACTAACCTACGATTGTTGGGTTTTACACTAACCTAGATTTTTTGGATTTTACACTAACCTAGGATAGTAGGGTTTTACACTAACCTAGGTTGTTTAGGTTTTACACTAAATTATGAATGTAGGATTGTAGGGATTTCAAGGAACCGTAAAATACATCAAAATAAGGTCAATTGACTCACCTAGATAAGGGGCTGGTATAATTCCTCTGACGTTAATAGACGTAAACAAACATATTTCGCAAGTTTTTTAAATATGTTCTACTTATTTTAACATTACCCCCTCTTGAATATGAACAAGGTTAGCTGTGCAGAACCCATTAATGCAACTTTTGTTGGTCTAGGACGTTTCGTTCAGAAACGTAAACAAACTGGCTATACTGCTCATTTTGCAATTTTGTTTAATTTTTTTTAATATGTTGTACTTATTTTAAAGCAACGCCCCTAATATATTCATGTTCTACGTGATTAGTAGAGTAGAAATATATCATAATTTTTAATTTTTTTTTAGTTTTTCAGAAAAGCCCCTAAACTTAATAATTACCTTTTTAAACTAACCTAGGATTGTAGAGTTTTAAACTAACCTAAGATTTTAGGGTTTTACACTAAACTATGATTTTAGGGTTTCAAACTAAACTACGATTTTAGGGTTTTACACTAACCTACGATTTTAGGGTTTTACACTAACCTACGATTTTAGGGATTTACACTAACCTACGATTGTAGGGTTTAAAACTTGCCTACGATTTTAGGGTTTTACACTAACATAGGATTGTACGGTTATACACTAAACTACGAATTTAGGATTTTAGGGATTCACAGTTTAGATGTAAATGACATCCGTGGCCGCTAGGTAACGTGGAATTAGCAATGTGCAGCCATTATTAATGGCGGTAGACGTTAATAGACTTAAACAAACAAATTTCACACTTTTTTTAAATATGTTCTACTCATTTTAACATTACACCCTCTTGAATATGAACAAGGTAAGCTGTGCAGAACCCATTAATGCAACTTCTGTTGGTCTAGGATGTTTCGTTCAGAAACGTAAACAAACTGGCTGAAAAGTCATTTTGCAATTTTGTTAAATTTTTTTCAATATGTTGCACTTATTTTAAAGCTACGCCCCTAGTATATTCGTGTTCTACATGATTAGTAGAGTAGAAATATATCATAATTTTGACTTTTTTTTTTGTGATTTTCAGAAAAGTCCCTAAATTTAATAATTATTATTAAATGACAAGAAAAGTAATCATCAAGGCTAGCAATGAGTAACTTAAGAGCTCTATATTCAGGACCACTTCTTAGATATCCGAGGAAAAGAGATTGCAAAAAATGTCATGAACATTATACATTTTCATTTCTCAAACCAAATTTTTAAACTATTAATGCTGAACCAAATAATAGATAGCTCCTTTTTTATGTAGGCTTACGGCTTGGGTGTCCTGCATAGGCAGCATCCGCGCACTGTTGGCGTTGGAAGATTATAACACTAAAAAAATCTAATTCAGGTGCTTTTTTGAGCCTCTTCTTAGCTCGCCCGCGCACATTTACACAATTCACGTCTCTCCAACGTGCCGCCTACCATTATGATGGGGCAGATAATTATTTTAATTAATCTAAATTCAATTACGTCCTAGTAAAACGCATCTGGCCATTATTAAAGCCGGAAGAAGTCCCTCTACTAACTCCAAGACTTCCAAAAATCAAAAATTATATCCGGAAATCGCAGATAAAATCTGTGATAAATATGACAATTTCAAGAAAAATAAAGAGTTTAAAATAAAACCTTTTAGGACTATCTGCACTGATAAGTACAATAAACAGAAATAGCTGTGTTTTATAGTACCTACATGGAGAAATACAACTATAATCACAATCTATGAAGTTTTAGTAGGCATGAAACTGATTGTTATAAAAGTAAACAAGCAAATGTAAACAATAATAATTATGCTTAAATACCTGGGAGTTGATCCTAATGTTTACAAACCAAACGCAAGGAAAATACAAATATAATAAAATGAATTTAGAACTATAGATCAAAACTTTAAGATTACTATGTTAAGAAAAAATAATCCTGACTTTAATTAACATACTGTAGTACCACTGCAGCATAGACAAACCGACTCAAATTGAAGTTCAGGTTTATATGCAGAAATCAACAAATCAATTTTTTAAAGCAATATTAGAAAAAAACCGTTGGGAATATCATTAAGAATATACAAAAATCTTAACATACTTTTTCTACACCTTTAAGGAATTAAGTAACTTAGTTTGTAAACCATTACTTCTGGGTTTGTGGCATTCCATCCCATCAACAGCAGTGCCTTTACACCATTGTAATGGCCAGATTGAGAACTGAACGTGGGATCAAACATTATGTGGTTAAGGATTCCGCCTGCCTGCCGCTATTTTGCGCTTTAAAAGCTTTGAAACGTGAGTGTTTTAAGGCAAAATCTCTGCTCACACATCACTTGCCTCATTGGACAAGGCACTGGGTACTGAACTGGCATGCAGACTTTTCAGCTACGACTCACCTGAACATAACATTAAACGGTGACCCTATATTATTATTGCACAATAATAAAGGTAAAAGTATGGTGCATGTTTAAAGACACCTCTCAAGTTTCTGCATAGAAAATTCAGCAGCTAAAACTTCTTCTGAAAACACTTGTACTAGTCATTTTCATGGTAATTATTTAGAATAGAGGTTTTTCTGAAAATAAAATAAAAAATTATGGAAAGTGGTATATTTCCACTCTACTAATTACACAGAACAATAATTTACTAGAGGCATTAACGTATTACCAATACAAACCACAAATACGATAGTGGGGAGGTCTATTAATATTAGGGAAATTGTGAGGTAAAATCACTAAAAATACACCCACAAAAAATACAAAAACACAACAATTTAACATTTGTACACCCAATATCATAATATATGCCCACCTAACATAACTATACCTAACCCCACGATGAGTGAATTACTATTTTACATTCTTAAACTAACCTAGGATTGTAGGATTTTAATCTAACCTAGGATTGCAGGCTTTAATATAAGCTAGGATTATAGGGTGTTAATCTAACCTACGATTATAGGGTGTTAATCTAACCTACGATTGCAGGGTTTTAATCTAACCTAGGATTATAAGGTTTTAATCCAACCTAAGATTTCATTCTAATTTAAGATTTTAGGGCTTTAATCTAACCTACGATGTTATTATAATCTAGTATTTTTGGGTTTTAAAGCAACAGTAAAACATACCGGACATATATGAATTAACTCACCAAGGTACACGGCTGGTACAATTCCACTGTCCTCTGTAAATTCAACTACCATCGTGCATAACTTGCACTTTACCTCACTTGCCAAAACACCATGATCTACTAAAACGTCCAAGTAACACCCGCCACACAGACAACTGTACCACACAGAAGCACTCGTACTTATGCCCTCCATTCTTAAATCACAAGCCTTCGCATGGTCTGATTCAGACGACACAACTAACGAACCGCACTGTATTGCATCTAAACAGCAACTGAACGTAGTTCACGTCTGCGCCGACAGTGTGATGTGGCTATTCAACATGGCGTACAAAAAAACAAAGCGGCCGAACTCCTCGTATTTTAACTATTTTATTTAGTACATAGTATTTTACTATTATGGCCTCCTCAATATTAAAAGGGTAAGCCATGCAGAACCCGTTTATGTTCCTTTTGTAGTGGAACCTTATTTCCTTCAGAAAAGCCCCTATACTCAATAATTACCATAAAGTTGGTAACTCACGTATAGGACATGTTTAAACTCCACAACTCTTTTATTTCCACACATTTATTTGATTTAATTCTATCACACAACAAAAATTGCAAAGAAACACTACTTCATGCATCATAAACTGCTCTCATTAAACCACCTTCCACAATAACAAGAAAATAATGGTAAAACATATTGAAATCGCTAAACCATTCGACAAATTGTTAACAGCAGTAGTAAGCAAACAGACGTTTCTCAATTTCCTATTGCCAATGTCACTGTCATTATACGACTAATATACTATGGTGGTACACATAAACAAACCTTGTACAACACATATTTTTTATACTATTTCCGTAGGACAGAATAGTCCCCTGCTAATTTCTACAAGGTAAGCATTACAAAAACAAAGTATACAGTTTTCATACCCCTCGGACGTTTCCTTCAAAACAGCAGTGATTCTTGATTATTACCATGTGAAGAATTCAGATTTACGATTGGAATCAGTTATGCAGTGGTGGTTATCTGGACGCTTATCAATTTGCATTTCCTCAGATAGGTACCTGGCAGAATTCACGTTTCTTTTCCAACAAAAACGTGCATATACACCGCTTTCTTCTTGTCACCAAATATTTTTACACATTGTCAACATGGGTGTGTACAATAACATCAATTTTGATTAAAAGTGTTGACTATTGAATTCTGTAATTTTTCAAAGACTCTCTGTTGTACCTACTTGTCCCAAAATATAGTCACAAAACGGAGATTTCAAACAAAAATCTGAATCACTCTTCCCCCAAGCAATAGCAAGAACACAAGTTCCCACCAATTTACCTGCTTCGTATTTTTCCCCAAATTGTTGCATAAGTTTTCATGTGCAATTTGGGAAAAATTAAGAAAGCCGGTTAAATTATTAAAAAATTAAAAACGAATTACAAGACAATCATTTAGTTCATTTTGATTTTTTTTTTTCCCCTACAGCTTTCCTGTTATATAGCTCTCCTCTCTATCACGATTACCTTTTAACCTAATAACAATAGATAAGAATGGCTTAATCTTTTAACAAAAGGAAAAGAATTTTACAATAGGGTTTCTAGTTAACACAAAAATATTTACACTTGACAAACCATTTGGTCATGTCATAACATAGTAAAATAAACAGTAAACATTACTCTACACTATTTCGCCGAGTCGTGATTACCGAGTCTGCTTCTAGGTAATCTACTTCTTCCACAAAACTACGTACTGTTGTGTCGTATGATATAGTGTATATGAAGTGAATCTGCAACTCTTGTATCTACAAATGTGTCACCCATTTGAATATCACGTGCAAATAGTATAACTGATTACACTTCCCAAACCCAAAGTATCTGTTCCACACTAACCCCAAGGTAACTACAGCACTAACCCTACGTTTAAAACGAAAACTAAAAACTGGGGAATCAGAAAGCAAAGTATATATAGTACGAAAAGTGCAACTAGGATAATTGTAAAATCAAAATATTTCTTTAAATTATGTTTGTAAATGCAAAGAAAATATATAATCGTACTTGAGACCATAAAATAAATCTTACACAATAAAAATGGCGCAACTTAAAAATATGTTACGAAATGATATTTTTTAATTAGGTTTTCCAAATAATTTATGCAACTTCAAATAATTTTTTTGTCATATTTATAATTTTCTGTAAGTGCATTTCCTTTTCGTATTACCTTAACAACACAGATTTTTTTTTTCTTCAATGTTTTTGTACGAATGATTTCCGCATAAAAAAACAACTGAAACGGACAGTTTTCAAAAACATCGTATAATAGTTTCAAAAGTATCGTATAACGATATGGCAGTAAAAATACTGTTGAGTTTCCGAAAATCAAGATCAGCTGACAGCATGTACTTCCTGACATTTAGTATCAATGTATACTCAGGTTGTTAAGATCAATGATTTTAGCTTGGCAACTAAAACATTTCATTACTATGTGAGATCTAGTGTCCCATGTGAGAAGTTGTGATGCTACCAGCTGACGTGGTCGGGCCTGCAGTGTTGCGGTTTCTGTGCCAACTTTGTTTGGTGAGGACGACTCTCCACAGGGCTCCTGAGTTTCCACTGCGTCCCTTGTGGGAGTTGAGATGCCAGGTGTCGCAGGTGGAAATAGTCACCGGAAGGTGCTCCCATCAGTCTCGGGACTTGATGTGTCCGACTCACCGCTTGGGGTGGCAAGTGTTATTGCTCTGTTGTTGTTTTGGCCAATCTCTTGGTTGAGCATCGAGATGCTGAGCATCGCAGAGCCACGCGTCTCGGCACTGGCCTCTTCTATGACCAGTTGGAGGTTGGCACAGTGAATGACGACTCTCCTTCTGTTTCTTACATTAATAAAGTAAGTGGTGTTTCCAAGTGCCTCTATTAATTTGTCTGGTCCATTCAACTTTGGAATGAATCCTGCACAATAATTTTTCACGTTACTAGAGAACTTATTCTGGTGAACATGCATCAGCTGTCCAGCTGTTAATCTGTGCTGTGACTGCATGGTTGACAGCACTCACTTCGCTATATAGCAGGTCTGGATCCTGCGGGTGGCATGCAGGTTTAACTCTTGGTGCTGCCGCCGGGATGCACTGTCCTCTGATTCGCCCGCGCTGTCACTGAGCATTTTAGCGAACTCTCCAGGCAGTGGTAGTTCTCGGTCTTGCAGGATTGCGGCAGATTATTGGCAAGTAGTCAGATTCATACACCATTTAATGGTGAAAAGGGCTGCTGGCACGTGTTTGACCAGGTTGCTTTATTCTTGCCAAACCGCAGGCGCAACAGCATCTTGAGGTTCTGGTTTCGACACTCTGTCGGGTTGGCCTATGGGACACTCCAGTCCCTCTGTGAACAGTGTGCCATTGTCCGTGAGTAGTGTTCTGCGGTATTCCGAATGGGGGTCGAACTCGGCCTCCAGTACATGTGCGCTGATACCTGCATGTGCCCTGGAAACTGGATAGACTTCTGTCCACCTAGAAAACGCTTCTCTTACGACTAAAACAAGGCATTTTCTGGCTGTTCTGCGGGAGTAAGAGTGCATTAAATCTAATGAGATCGTTTCGAACGGGTCGTTTAAAACACGTGGCTGTCGTTGTGTGTCACTCTACCTGTGTGGTGGCTTTTGAAGTAGTTAAATGTCATGCACTCACATACATACCTGCACAGATACCCTATGGACCCTGGCCAGTGAAAATGAGCTTGCGCATTTCTTGTTGTTTGTTGTGCTCAAGGATGACCTGCAAACTGGTTGGCATGTGCATAATGTAACACCTGTTGACAGGCATCCTAGGGCATATAGAGACACCATGGTGATTCCGGTCGGCGTGGCCTGGTTACCAACTACGCATCTTCCACTCGCCACAATTCTCCGTTGCTTTATGTGATTTCCACTAGGTGATGTTGGGTGTATGGGCAATATTGTAATGTTACTAACACATGGGCCTGGAGTTCGTTCAGCCTGAGTTCGATTCCCCCCAGTGCCTCGATGTTGTTGCAGCTAACTACGCCCTTGCTAGGTGTTTGGCAGGTGGCTCATGTAGGGGGAAGTAGGTCATCTCACTCGTCTTCGTCCACCACTAACTACTATTTCACCAGGCATGCGTGAAAACTCGTCAGGTAACTGGTTTTCGGCTTTGGGAATATGTTGGACTTCAAAGTCATACGACTAGAATTAGCCCATTGTGCTAATTTGCTACATGGTTCCTTCATGGAGTGAAGTCATACTAAACAGCGAATGTCAGTTTGGAGTGTGAACTGCTGATATTCGAGGTAAAGTCGGTAGCACTTGATGGCCCACAAAGCTGCAAGACACTCGTGTTCATTAACATCGTACATACATTCTGTGGCTCCGAATTTTGCACTACTGAACTCTTAAATTTGCTGCTCCTGATTCACCCTGGGTTGAAATAGAACTACTCCCTGTCCTTTTTCACTCGCGTCTGTTTGGAGGTACAAGTGTTTACTCGGGTAATGGCACGCTAGTGTAGTGCATTGCCGGAACCTGGCTTTCAATTCCACAAAACACATGTCATGATCTGCGGTTAACTGAAATTTGTGGTTAGGTGAAAGCATGTCTATCAGTGACTATGGCAAGTTCGGGGATATATACTCGCAGCCAGTTTACTAATCCAAAGAATTTGTGTAATTGTTCATGTGTGCATAGAACCGCATAATCACAGCTCTTCTAGAGTTAGTCAACTGCCCCTTTCGTCCACCAGATGTCCGAGAAATTGTATACACGGATTTCGTATGTGGCACTTCCGGTAGGCACATGTCAGTTTGTTATGACTAGTCGTTCTAAAAGTAGTGAAAGGATCTTAATGTGGTCCTCCCATGTGTCTAACAACACCACTACATCATCCTAGTACACGAGGGCAAAGTCACCTATATACCCGTCGATAACCATAGCCTGAAATGTTGCTGGCGCACATTTAAGCCCGAAAGGCACTGCACAGATTTTAAATCTCTTCCCATCTTGTGCGGTCATGATTTTTCCTTTGCCGAGTGTATGTAAACCACCTTTGACACTTATGTAGGGTGGCAGTATGCTTTTGGTTATTAGGTTTATGGGTCTTAAGTCTACACAAAAACAGCACTTCTCACCCTTTATTTATTTATAACGTATGGTGTCACAATGCCCCTTACACTTGCAGACAGCAAGTCATCAACGGACACCCCGAGTGTCCCTGCCATCAACACAAAACCTTAAACTGCACCAGCGAAGGTTCATGTAGCGACGACCAGCATCATGACACCCTGCATCATGATGCTTACATCAGCCGATGGCGCATAAGGCTCGCCACCATGGGCGCCTGCCGGAATCAATTTCCTTCTAGCACCTCCTCTGACCGGCGACCCTACGATGCCGCCGAGACGTCCGGCGTCTGGGACGACGTGGAATATATCCAGCAGACCAGTTGTGGTTACGCCTCCACGGCTTGTTGGATTCACCCAACCACCCATCCAGTGCCTTGTGCGGCCACGCTGCAGACCTCACGGCTCTTACAGCAGCAGATATGAGACTGAGTAGGTGGATTGTTTCTCACCTCTGCCGTTCCAAACGTCTCCATCACCCTCTGTGTGTGTCTTGCACATTATCCGGTGGAGTCATATGATGCATCCAGCATTCCTCCCTCCTTAACCCATTTCTCGTGCTTCAACAGCAGAGCTTCGATGTGCTCTCTACTGGGAGCAGTCGGCTAGAGCACAGAGGTCACCCTCTCCTCGTACCCTATACCAACAATGTTCATTGGAATGCACCACTCCTCTGCGACCACCTGGGTACTGCCGGAGTAAGGCGACCATCCCACTTTCATGCTATCAAGAGAGATATTTTTAAGGCATGAAAATTCTGCCCGAAAAATACTGCCAAGATACGTCTATAGTAAGAATACCGCCGCACTGATTAATGCAGCGAGGGGGACACAGTGGTAACAGTGTTCACAAAACCCCTTGTGTACTCCCTCCATTCACAGTTTACGTCCTCGTGTGTAAAATATTAATTAATTTTTAGGTTTTAATAGCACATAAACAAACCCCGTATATTAGCACTCCAGTAAAAAAGGGTATTATAAACAATGTATTCCTGCATAGCTACTCACACCTCTCCTGAACTCAGAGTGGACTCATCCACTACGAGCCACCGGTTGCCACCCATAAATTAGGGTGCAAGTGATTTTTGCATTAATTAAATTGATAATGCTAATATGTAAACAAAACCAACTTACATGCAACAGACTAGGAGAGACAGCTACATGGCATATTTAAATAACATTATGTATCAACTTTATTACCAATTCATTTTCTTTTAATTCTCAATATCTCACGCAAATTAATAATGTAAAGTGTTCTTGTATATTAGTTATGGGTAAGTGCTTTGTATGAATTTGTTTTCTCATTTAATGTGCCAGTGTCTTTTTTTAAAGACTTTGCACATTTTCGAACAGGGCTTCCTTGCGGGCTCACCAAACACAGCCAGTTGCTTCTGCACATGCTGAGACAAAAAACATGTAACTCATGCCTCCCTGGGCTCTTCAACATCGTTTTCCGGTCTTAATGTATAATAAGTTATTAATTTTATTCTGGAATTTAATTGAATTCACATCCTTTAGTTAGCCCGGGGGTAGTGCGGGCAGTGCCTTTATCAGCCCCTCTAGCTCAAGATATGTGGGACGCTTAATTCACATATTTATTTTCGTCGGCCATGTGCCTCTTTTTCAGTGTCGGCTGTCAGCACAGCTTAACGCTGTGACGTGAACCGCTCGTTCACGAGCTCCTTTGTGCCCACTCTGACTTGCCAGCTGTGTCCCTAACACCAGACACACCACACCGACGGGCTTGTGGGTACGAGTGAGAGTGTTCATAATTGCATCAGTGTTCATAATAGCATCAAGTGTATTCAATCAGGGTATCTAATTGCATCAGTGTTTATAATTGCATCAGTGTTCATAATTGCAGCAGTGTTCATAATAGCATCAGTTCATTCAATCAGGGTATCTAATTGCATCAGTGTTATTAATTGCATCAGTGTTCATAATTTCAACATGGTATTTGTTCAGTGTTATTAATTGTATTAGTGTATATAATTAATATCATAATTATCATCATGAAAGACAGTCGACACAGCCATAGCCAGGGACATTTGACATTGTACACTTGGCAATACTGTGGCTGGTACAATGGAAACGTTTAGGATTCATATAATAATTTTTATTGTGTATTTGTGTAAGGAAAAATTATGTTATCTTAGGTTAATTTAATTCATGTCACTTCCATCTCATAATCATTTTTTAGTGTATATTGTGCTTTATCTTTTCGCAGCTTGGCGTCGGCTCCACTCAGGTAGCGAAAGTCTTCCCACGCTTCCTCCCAGTTCTCTTCAGCACTTGAATGCATCAAGATGTGTAAGTCTCTCGCACCGCACAGGCCCTCGGTGCCGACATCTTAAGCTGAACTCATATTCTCTGAAATAGACTTCACTTCATGAACAGGATCATTTATTTTAGCTGTTATAGTGCAGAGGGGATAACAACGTTACTCTCATCCGAGAGTTTTTATATGCAATCGCGTTTCACATTATAAATCCACGTGGGCGCCGTTCCGGGCCGTTAAGGCCACGTTTTGTACTAAAGTTGTGTGTGTTCATTAAGCAGATGCAAGAAATAAATAACTCCACAAGTATTGCAAGTGTTTCATTTGTAATTTAATTAAAGTGTGTGAGGCGGCCTACAGCCTCGCCATCATATGTGACGGAGTGTTAACCAGAGTCCACCTTAGCTGACGACCAAAACGACCCTCATTTCATCAGCTCACCGCAGGGCTCTGGCACCGGGCACATATTTCCTACATCATCAGCTCTTGTAACACCATGCGTCAAGTTGGCTTTCCCAACTAGGGACGAGTATTTTTCCGAGCCATTGCTTGACCACGTCAGCTGGAACCACGTGAGTACCTTGTATGAGGGAATAAATAGTGAGTAAAGATTAGTGCAAGTGATATCTTGTTTTATTTCACTATTGGCAGCCTAACATTAACGTAATGTAATTCTGGGTCTTCTACCCACTAGTGCACCTCATCACTGATCCTGTCTTCATGTTGTGTTTTATGTGTTTTACGTCCACCTAGCAGTTTCACATGATAATTAGAGGTTTATGAGTGGGGCTTACGCCGTCATATGTAGTTGTAAGAATGACATCAAAAATTTACCAATGAAGTCACCTCATTGTGTGGTGTGAGCTCAGGAGAAGACATGTGGACGATTGGCCCATCCCTGGATGAGTATCTCATTCTCTGGCGTCTTTTTAGTTTCTTGCAAGTACCATAACACCTATCCTGCAAACCTAACCTCACTTCCTCCTGCTCCTGAGACCACGACAACCATACCAAGTTAGAGTTCAAGCGTTCCACTGTTCAAGTTTCAAGACATATGTGTATATTTTATTGTGCACAGCACTGATTTAAAGTATTATTAATTATTGATGTATTCCTTTAATAAGCATGTAAAGATACACTAGTTAATTTTTCATAAAGTTAAACGATTACTTAGTTCTCGGCGACAATGTGGTCTACACTTTGCATCCTTGGTAAGCAGGTATTTTGTCACATCCATTTCCCGTCTTGTCATTAATAAAGACAGTAATTATGAAGGATTGATATACTTTTTGATGGGGTTTATACAAAATTATGCCTTGTGGCATTGGAAGTCGTTACACTGACTTGGGTAGAATGAGTTGGGCGTTAGGGCTCCAGTCGAGCGGCGTGCCGCGGGTATCTTGTACAGATAGTTATTACCTGCTCTGCTAGGTCGTGTGAACGGATCGACAAGGGCTCTTGTGGAATCCGCGGTCGATATCACATTTTATGTTTGCTGCTGTCCAGTACCATGTGTTCGACTGTTCAAGCCTGTATTGCATCACCGCAATGCCAGTTCCACAGTGTTTTGGTGCACATCACAACCAAAATATAAAGTGATGTCTTTAATTGTGTATTGGCGAATGTCAGACGTACTTGCCAGCATTTAGCACAGGTTACTTCCACCATTCATGTAGTGGTTATGTTATTTACTGTTACATAATTGCAGAATAGAAATGGCTGCTATACATTCACTGCTACTGTTTGTGACATAATTAATTTATTAAAATTGTGTCCCTAAACCTCTAACTACTCTGTTATATATNTATATGTTGGGCAGGGGAGAGTATCCCTAGCCCATCCAAATTTTTTTTAATGCTATAAGGTTACAGGATACATGAATGAATGAAACAACTTGCCAACAAAAAAGTTATATAGTTAATTATCTTATGTTAGTTAAAATATTTGTTTGTTAAAATAAATACAATTTTAAGGAGGGAAGCCTCTACAATGGGGATGTTTTTACGCGACTGCAAGGATAGGGAGAGTGGGAACAGTACATTTAGATGTTTACACTGTTATCATTATAGAATAAAATAATAATTAAAATTATATAGTACATACACAGCGAATAAAACAATGCATAACCTACATCCTATTTTACAAGTTTTACAGATATACATATGTATATTCCTTTTAATATGAGGTAAAGATGTCGGGTTCAAGCCCCCATCATCATCTGTCATCATGATCTGAATCTGTGCTGTTGTTAATGAGGTGATATGTGCTATGGAGTGGGTGTCTGGGGTGGTGTGAAATGGATGGGTTGGTCATCTGGCGAATGAGGGGGTTTGAGTGAGTGGGGAGTTTTGCTTTGAAGTGATCGGTGATGACTGCGATGGTGGTGAGTATGTGGGGTAGGTTGGCTTGGGTGAGGAGTGTTTGGCGGAGGGTGGCCCTGGGTAAGCCGAGGGTAATGCGGATGCTGAGGAAAAAGGTTCGTGTAAGGGGACGGAGGTTGTATTTGGAAGAGTGAGACCAAGTGCGGCAGGTAGATGTGAGGAGGGGTGATAGGTAGGCGTTGAGTTCGGTAGTGCAGGTTTGGAGTGGGATACCGGATGATGGTTTGAGTAATGGTGTGAGTTGGGCCATAGCAGCTCGGGTTTTTGTGTTGATTGTGGACAGGTGTGGGATTAAGGTGAATTTGTTGTCTATGGTGACACCTAGGTAGTGGACTTTGGGTGACCAGGGGATTGGTGTGTGAGAGAATATGGGGTGAATTTCCGGATCTGTGTTGGCGGGAGAAGATGATGGCTAGGGTTTTTGTTTGGTTGAGGGCAAAGCCGTAGTTTTGGAATTGGGAGTTGAGGTTGGTGAGGCCGCGGTTGAGATGGTCGACAAGCAGCTGCTGGTCTACTGAGGATGCCAGCATGCAGGTGTCATATGCATACTGGACTAGGTAGGTGCCAGGTGGAAGGGAAAAATCGGCTACGAAGAGGGAGAAGAGGATTGGGCTAAGAATGTATCCTTGGGGGACACCGACTGGGGTTAGGCGGGTGGTGGAGAGGTGACCCTCCACTCTTACCTGGAAGGTTTTTGCCCTCAAGGAAAGATCAGAGTATGTGGATGAGGTGGAGGGGGTTGTTTGAGGCTGACAGTTTGGTTATGAGAAGGGGGTGGGGAACAGAATTGAAGGCTCTGGCCAGGTCAAGGAGTACCATGCCCGTGTGATGCCTCCTGGCGAATCCTCTGACCACCATGTGCTCCACACGAGCGATTGCGTGGGTTGTAGAGTGTGAAAAGCGGAATCCGAATTCGAGGTTAGGGAGTATGTGGGAGGATTCGATTGTTGGAAGGAGTCTGGAGAGGATGATTTTCTCTGTCATTTTTTATATGATGGGGAGAAGTGAGATGGGCCGGTATGACGATGGGGAGCTGGGTGTTTGCCAGATTTGTGGAGCGGGGCTACAATTGCGGATTTCCATGCAGAGAGGAAGTGACCTTGGAGAATGATGGCGATAATGATTTTGGTGAGGAGGATTCTGGTTTTCCGAGGGAGTGCATGGAGGAGGGGAATGGGAATGGAGTCGCCTCCAGGGGCTGCAGAATGACGAAGTGTGGTAATGGTTTTGTGGATTTCGGTGGGTGTGGTTGGTGTGAAGTTGGGGCGCATTGGACGGATGGGTAATGTGACATGGTGTGAAAGTGGGGAGGGATTCCCCTCTTCAGCCAAGGATTCTGAGTAGGAAAGGGAAGTGTGGTGAGGTGGGCGGAATGTGGAGTGCAGGTGGGCGGCCACAACTTCGGATCTCTCTTCTGCTGTTTCAACCGGACCCGGTCAGGTGAGGGGAGGGATGCAGATGAGGCAAGCCCGTAGGTAGCGCACGAAGGACCAGAATGAGCCTGTTGAGGTGGAGAGGGATTGTAGGCATTTTATCTACCTCTCGGCGTTCCACTCCGCCACCATCTTGCGGATGTGTGTGGGGAAGGGAATGGTGCGGGTATGTGATGTGGTTTTGGGGATGTAGGTTTAGGCATCAGAGTGGATGATGGTGGTTATATGATGGGCTATATCTTCGGTGGTGGGGAAAGGTAGGATGAGGTCAATGGTGGTGGAGATTGCTTGTTGGAATCCGGGCCAGTCGGCTTTGGGGAAGTCATAGCGGGGGAAGGTGTGGGTTTGTTTGGGGGCGGTGATAATACACCTAAGGTTGTGTGGATGCCATAGATCCACAAGGTACAATATTTACATAATGTTTTTATTACATTCCTATTTTTTATTATTTCTGTTTCCCTAAATACCTTTAATTTAGGACATAATACACCTATGGTTTTGTGGACACCATAGATCCACAAGGTACAACATTTACATCATTTTTCTTGCATCACCACTTTATTTTTATAAATACATTTATCCCGAAACATAATACTAGTGATGGGTCGTTCGCGAGCGAGTCGTTCACAACGAACGACTCGCTGTCGAGAGCGACTCGCGAGCTGCTCTTTTTTAAAGAGTCGACTCATTCACGAATGACCAGAGCTACAGCTCGGCAGTTCGCTCCGCTCAGTCAGCCTAAAAGGCGACAGCTTATCGGCTCCTTGGAGAGATAGAAAAACTGCTAGTGTAGCGGTTAACTATCGCATTCGGTGGGTATATCTCCTCTTTTTACGAGCACGCAAGCTATAAATTAGAGATAGACATAACTCGAATGTGGCTACATAATATATATTTCTAAGCGTGGACAAAAACATTCAAGCATAATAAGGTTTTCAATTTATTTTCATTAAGTATTTTTCTAATATTTTGACAGCAAAATAGTTTTAGTTTGGGAATATTACGTAAAAACATCATTCACTGCTCGCTCTCGAGTTTTCTACAAATTTCAATTCAAAAAAAAAAAAAAAATATTACTCCAATAACAATGTTAAAATTAATATACATTATAATTATGCTATATTTAACATTCTAAATTAATTTAAAAACAACAAAAATGTTACTAACATAATTACAATACCTTAAACCGTGTAGAACATGCTAGTCACAGGTCGCGAATATCCCAACACGATCTCATTTTGCTGACAAAAACGTGTACTCTTGCACTAAAAATGTTTATAATGTATCTTGTACGTGCAGTTTACNATATATTTTCATTAAGTATTTTTCTAATATTTTGACAGCAAAATAGTTTTAGTTTGGGAAAATTACGTAAAAACATAATTCACTGCTCGCTCTCGAGTTTTCTACAAATTTCAATTCACAAAAAAAAAATATTACTCCAATAACAATGTTAAAATTAATATACATTATAATTATGCAATATTTAACATTCTAACATGCTAGTCACAGGTCGCGAATATCCCAACAAGATCTCATTTAGCTAACAAAAACGTGTACTCTTGCACTAAAAATTTTTATAATGTATCTTGTACGTGCAGTTTACAGTATAAATATATCTGTAACACACAGTTTCAGTACTCTGATTACCATTATTATAATTCCGAACAATATGAAGAAATAAATCACACTACTGTTTAAACCAGCAATTTAAGTTTTCAACTGTATGTAATACATGTTACAATTAGTCTTAGTCGCGGATAGTATACTTCACTCAAATTTAAATATTACAGCGCATAAAAAACAATAGAGACGTCTCATAAAATGTTTAAGGGTGAGTTTTTATTATTCTGCGACACTGATTTTCCTGACAGACTATTTCTTTTTTCTGTAATAACCTGTCCTGCCTTGGAAAAAAACTCTCTCGCACGGAACAGAAGTCGCAACCGCACACAAACGTTTTTGTGCTATTTGATACAGTGCTGGGTAAACTTGGCGCCTCTCAAACCACCAAGTAAGTGGGTTCCCATTCCGAAGAAGCAGTGGTTCCTGAAGGAATTTATCCACTTCAACGATCCCGGCAGCTTTTGGATTGGGATTACTGATCAATTTTGACACACTTCGATCAAATTNAACCTGTCCTGCCTTGGAAAAAACTCTCTCGCACGGAACAGAAGTCGCAACCGCACACAAACGTTTTTGTGCTATTTGATACAGTGCTGGGTAAACTTGGCGCCTCTCAAACCACCAAGTAAGTGGGTTCCCATTCCAAAGAAGCAGTGGTTCCTGAAGGAATTTATCCACTTCAACGATCCCGGCAGCTTTTGGATTGGGATTACTGATCAATTTTGACACACTTCGATCAAATTCATTCCATATGGCTGACCCACTTTCTGTTATTATGTCTTCCACTGCAGCTATTCTAGGACTATTTGACTTTCGTGCGAATGTCTCGCACTGGATAATCAGCGATTGCTTGATTCTCTCAGAGCATCGTGTATCGGAGAAACCATGAGATTTAAACCTGGGATCCAACAATGTAGCCTCTGCAAACACTTTGTTTTCTTCGATCCCTTTAAAGCGTTTATTTAAGGCTTCCGCCAATCGCTCTGCCATGTTCTGAACTGGATCATCTTCAGTGGGAATGTTAATAAATCTGTTACACCATGATTTTAGTGATTTGCTAAAAAGAATAACTTTTGAAACAGTAACCTGTTTTTCAGAGCTCATTTCTTCCGTACAGTCCTTGAAAACTTTCAGCAATTCACATACCTGTCCTATGCAGTTCACGTCTTCGTTCGTGATTATCGGAAGGTCAGGATAGTTGATGGCTATTGTTGAAACTAGGGCCGTTTTGACATCAATAATTCTTTGTAGCATATCATAAGTGGAGTTCCACCTTGTGATAACATCCTGTTTTAGTTTTAGACATGGCTGGTCTAGTTGTTCTTGCATAACCTTCAGTTTTGTACTGGCTTGTGGGCTTCTCTTAAAAAATTCCACAATAGTTTTCACTTTCGAGATAAGCTCCTTAATTTTCGTGCTCTGAAGACCATACTGCACTATCAGGTTTAGGTTATGGGCGAAACATGGTATGTGCATCCATCCTGTCAATTTAACAGCTGCAACTATATTGGCTGCATTGTCACTTACAACTGCAACAATTTTTCCATCAATGTTCCACTCTCGTGTTACTCGCTTTAGTTCTTCAGCTAGATTTGCAGCTGTGTGCTTGTCGTCGTATCTGAAACACTCTAGCAGGGAGGAAGTTAGCTCTATGTCTTTGTTGATGTAGTGAGCAGTGACCGACAGGTAGCATTCATTATTGATTGAAGTCCACCCATCTGTGGTGATTGTAACCGCCTCAGCATTCTCTACTTCAAGTCTTAGTTTTAGCTTTGTCTGCTCATATATCTGCGGTAATAAAACAGTGGAAACGGTTTTCCGAGTGGGTAGTTTATACCCACTATTCAGTTTCTGAATAAACTTATTAAAATGTGGACTTCCTACAATTTGAAATGGAAGATAATCTTTGACAATGGTTTCAATAAGTGTAAAGTCAATTTCTTTAGTTTTTTTGTTCGTTAGTGGTTTCTGCAAATACGATGATATTGAACTCTGACCTTGGCCACTTCTAGGCAAACCTGTTTCTACTGACTCAACTTCTTTTCTGGGCCCTATTATCTGGTTATTTAAAGGTTCGTATAGACGCCTACTAGAAACTGAGGGTACTGGAACGTCTGGAATGTCATCTTGCACATCAACTCTTAAAATGTTTGCAGGTGTCAAACGATGTAAGGACAGAGAAACTCCTGGGTGCACTGTTCGTACATGGCGAGCAAGATTAAATGTACTTCCTCCTTTATAAGAAATTAATTTAAAACAATAATTACACTTAGCTTTTCCATCACTGTTACTTACTTCTGAAAAGTAGTCCCAAATTTGACTCGTTTTTCGTTGTTTACTAGAAGCCATTACTGCATCTACTAAAATTAAGTTTTATAAAAAATAATGCACTTAAAAGTTCAAATATCACTTTACCGTTTTCACATAATGTATTACGCGATTGAAGTATTTACTTCAGCGCAGTGGTGTGAGCCACTCTTAGCCACATCTATACACTCGACTCTTTAAATCCCGACTGACTCGCGAACGAGATGACTCTTTTGAACGACTCTTATCAACGACTCTCCAAAAAGAGCGAGAGCGAGTGAGCTAGCTCTTTGGAATGAACTGGTTCGACACATCACTANTTATCAACGACTCTCCAAAAAGAGCGAGAGCGAGTGAGCTAGCTCTTTGGAATGAACTGGTTCGACACATCACTACATAATACATCCATGGTTGTGTGGACACCATAGATCCACGTAGCACATCATTTTCATATTTTAATTGCATTCCTAATTTAATAAATTTATTTTCCCCTTCAATACATTAATCCTCTGGCAGTGTGGGCGCCTTATTCCTCATTCAAATATTTTTGTTTTATATTTAATTTTACATTACAGTGTTGGGTTTTTTTTTTTATATTTTCCCCTATTTATATGTATTTACCGTTATTTCTTTTTTCCAGTTCATTGGCTTGCTTGACCTGTCCGGTTCTGTGCAAGAACGATGTATTCGTTGGTACACATTATTGTAGTAAAATGCCTTGAATACTAAAAGCACTTTATTATAAACGATCGGACAAGCACTGTCCCGGACGAACAACAAAACACAACTAAACAAGATAGCATAGAAGATAATGTGACAAAGAAGAAACCATAGAGATAGAAGAACTGACAAGTGGCGCTATCATAAGGAATTTTACTTAACACTTGAAACAAGATACTTTAACACTTTCCCTTGTTAAATAACAATTCACAAAAAAAATACAACTCTATATAAGTCCCATCTTGTCACACAACATCCGCAAACGAGGGGCGGCTAGTGGCTTGGTCATGATATCTGCAACTTGATGCTCTGAAGTAACTTTATCGACAGCCAGTCTACCTTCTGCTACATGCTCTCGAATGAAGAAGTGCTTTCTTCGGATATGCTTGGTTCTACGATGATTTTCTGGATTTTCTGCAAGTCTGACAGCTGCAGCATTGTCTATCTGTAGAACTGGAACTTCTTTTAACTTACTCATTTGGCTCAATAGACGACTAAGCCAAATTATTTCTTTTGAGGCTTCACTAGCGGCGACAACTTCTGCTTCTGTGGTAGAATCGGTAACTGATCCCTGACGTTGACTTAGCCATGAAACAGCAGCGCCTGCATAAGTTATTAAAACACCTGTTGTTGATCTGCCTGTTTTGAGACATCCGCCAAAATCTGCATCAGAAAAACAGCCAAGAATCCCTTTCTCTGCATTGTGC
>NQII01001086.1:548784-565054 GCA_002778355.1 Clitarchus hookeri | reverse complement strand
CCTCCCCCTTTTAACCACTCCTCCCCTTTCCCCCTCTTTCCTCCTGAACACTAGTAGGCTGTTTTGAGTTTATGTTGAGTTTGAAAGATTCTTGCAATGGGGTGAATGATTAAGTAAAATATTTTTAACATACTCTATTGCTATACTGTCATCACAGTAAACCAAGTCTGAGACATGGAACTAACTTTACAATGCATGCTGTCTGTTGCTCGTAAGCATAACCAGCTAATGCCTACTTTTTGAGTTTGTGAATCTGTGTTAGGTTTATCTTTACTTGTTAGATTGAGTTGAGCACCTGTGACAGCAGTGCAAAACAAATAAAGTACGAATGTTTTTGCAACATGTAGAAATGAAATGCCAAGTAAGAGTAATAATGCACGAGAAATTTAATTAATATTGAGCAACTGATTTGGCAGTGTGATGCATTTCTGTAAAGCAGTTTGTTATATATTTCTACCTTTAATTGGAGTGCTGTTATTAATATTGTTGATGTATTCATATTGGATTTTTTGTAACTTTGAGTTTTAACATGGGGATGTTAATGCTGACACGTAGAAATGTTGATTCATGAATGAGGTATGGTAGGTTAGAGGGAGTGTGTGGATGAGGTGTGGTATGTTAGAGGGAGTATGTGGATGTTGGCAGGACATAGTCCTGGAGACAGAATTTGACGGAGATCGGTCCAAGTTCACGATGCTGCAAATCTGGCCTGTGCGGCAGCCTCGCCCCTGCACGGAGANTAGAGGGTGCTAGATGCAGAAATGCTGATGTCAGCCATTTTGAGTTCATGTTTAGTTTTAAAGATTCTTGCAATGTGGTGAATGATTAAGTGAAATATTTTTAACATTCTATATTGCAACACTGTCATCACAGTAAACCAAGTCTGAGACATGGAACTAACTTTACAATGCATGCTGTCCGTTGCTTGTAAGCATAACCAGCTAATGCCTACTTTTTGAGTTTCTGAATCTGTGTTAGTTTGATCTTTACTTGTTAGATTGAGTTGAGCACCTGTGACAGCAGTGCAAAACAAAAGTTCGAATGTTTTTGCAACATATAGAACTGAAATGCCAAGTAAGAGTAATAATGTAGGAGAGATTTAATTAATATTGAGCAACTAATTTGGCAGTGTGATGCGTTTCTGTAAAGCAGTTTATTATATATTTGTACCATTAATAGGAGTGCCGTTATTAATATTGTTGATGTATTCATGTTGGATTTTTTGTGACTTTGAGTTTTAACACGGGGATGTTAATGTTGATTAACGAGTGAAGTATGATAGGTTAGAGGGAGTGTGTGGATGTTGGCAGGACATAGTCCTTGAGACAGAATTTGACGGAGATCGGTCCAAGTTCACGATGCTGCAAATCTGGCCTGTGCGGCAGCCTCGCCCCTGCACGGAGAAACTGCAGGCCAACTACCCCCTGCTGTGTGGGCAGCGCGTGCTCGACGCCCTCTTCCCGTGAGTACTCTCTCTTTAGTCCTTCTGGACTTGAGTATAGTGTCTCTTTGTAGTGCATCAAAACAGTGGCAACTATTCTCAAAACTGCTTCTCTGGTTAACCAGGAAAACTGTTCAAATACCTCAGTGCTCATCAGTGTGTACTTTACTTGTCATTCATAATTTTTGTGTATATATCTTTATATACTTTGTTATGTTTGGTTACTCATCCTGTGTGTTTTTGTGTGTTAAATTTGGCTGGATTCTGTATGCAATTATTATTACCTTTTCGAATATATGTTGAAATCTGATCTGATGTGGGTCTAGCATTCTGTGTGGGGTTTCAGGTGCGTACAGGGTGGCACCACTGCAATCCCAGGAGCCTTCGGCTGTGGCAAGACTGTCATCTCCCAGTCCCTTTCAAAGTACTCCAACTCTGATGTCATCATCTACGTAGGCTGTGGTGAACGTGGTAACGAGATGTCTGAGGTGAGTTGCTGGACGCTGACGTTTATCCTTGGATAGGAAGGAATATGTTAGGGTTGAAGTTGTTTGGTATGCTCGTTGTTTGGTATGCTCGTGGAGTGTCTTAAGTCCAGCAGAGATAAGATGCAGTGATGTATTCTTAAACTTTTAGTATTGATGTTAGACTTACTCCAAGGAAATACAAACTCTGTATATAAATTTAAGTTGGCTAAACTTACACCTAACTGTTAATCAGATAAGTGATTTTTATTTTTATTGTACACTCTGAAAGTTTCGTCAAACAGGGAATTGATGATGCCAATAAGACCCAGGGAATAACCAGTTTTTCAAATGTTTCCCAGAGGGTATACTTTTATTTTAATTTCATGGCATTTCCACCTTTGTTTCATATCGAAAATTAGAACAGTTGGCTGCAAGTAGCATATGCCTCTTCGACATTCAGAGGTGTCAACCTCTAAAAGTGTTTCCAGCCTTTGGCCATATAATTTTTGTAATTTGCCACCATCTTCCTTCGTTGTTCCAACATTCCTCTGATTCACTTCTCTACCTGTCTCTTTGTTGGTCTGGCTTGCAAGTTGTTTGCTCCATATTTAAAATTGAGCATTCTTCTCAGCACCCTGTCTTTTCATCACAGGTCCATTACACATCATTTTTGTTTTCTTTGTTGTCTGTCGCTCTGTGTACCATAAACTATTCTCTTTAAACGTTTCCATTTCACCTTTTCACATGTGGAAAACATGGTGGACGTTGCTGTCGCCAAGCAAACTTTCTCAGGTAGCCCTTTTCACCCCACCCTTGTATTCCCCATTTTCATCCAGGATTATGGATGGCGTAGCAGCTAGAGCGCTTGCTTCNTGGCTGCAAGTAGCATATGCCTCTTCGACATTCAGAGGTGTCAACCTCTAAAAGTGTTTCCAGCCTTTGGCCATATCATTTTTGTAATTTGCCACCATCTTCCTTCGTTGTTCCAACATTCCTCTGCTTCACTTCTCTACCTGTCTCTTTCNTCCAACATTCCTCTGATTCACTTCTCTACCTGTCTCTTTCTTGGTCTGGCTTGCAAGTTGTTTGCTCCATATTTAAAATTGAGCATTCTTCTCAGCACCCTGTCTTTTCATCACAGGTCCATTACACATAATTTTTGTTTTCTTTGTTGTCTGTCGCTCTGTGTACCATAAACTATTCTCTTTAAACGTTTCCATTTCACCTTTTCACACGTGGAAAACATGGTGGACGTTGCTGTCGCCAAGCAAACTTTCTCAGGTAGTCCTTTTCACCCCACCCTTGTATTCCCCATTTTCATCCAGGATTATGGATGGCGTAGCAGCTAGAGCGCTTGCTTCCCACCAAGGGGAACAGTGTTAAGTGCTCAGCAAGGTCACTCTTGCATGTGGGAATTGTGCTGGACAATGACTAGTGCGTGGGCTTCCTTGAGCTCTCGTTTTCCCCGCCCTTGCATTCCGGTGCTGCTTCACATCCATCTCGTTTCACGCTTGTCTGGTCTTGATATCGAGCCGCCCACACTTGCCTCCAACCATGGTGAATTGGCTTCAATTTTTGTCAGAGTGAAGTTTGAAACTTTACATGTTGAAAAACTTTGTGTAAATTGCATTTGTGTGCCTGGGGTTACTTTTATTGTCCTCACTTCTGCACTCTACTGTTTCTCCCCTCTCGTCTCACTCTAAACCTATTGCCATCTATGCTGAAGACCTGGTTGGTTGTGGAGTTCCCCCTAATTAAATCACCTTTCAGTCTCTTGTTCGCTGCTGTCATGCCTACACAAACTTCTCGCTACCTCTGTTCAGTGCCCAGTGTGCAAGTAGATGCGAGGTTCCCTGGTAACTGAAGTGTTCACATGTAGGTGTGTGTGTGTAAGCGTCGAGTTGCAGGCGCCAGCAGAACTGTTAAACACTGCACCATTGTGAAGTGTGTGTGGTTGGTCGGTGCAGGTACTGAGGGACTTCCCAGAGCTGTCGGTGGAGATAGACGGAGTGACAGAGTCCATCATGAAGAGGACGGCGCTGGTAGCCAACACCTCCAACATGCCTGTGGCTGCCCGAGAGGCATCTATCTACACAGGTAGCTTATGTCCCTCTCTCAAACTTAAACCCTCTGTGAAGTGGACGTATGTTGGAATCGCCGCTTAAAGTGCAGATTAAATTGTATGGTTTCAGTTTGCTATCATTACTTTGTTCCTACCGGCACAGTGCTCGGAGTGTTCTGTGCTCAAATGGAAGTGGGAAACAAGAATTTATTACCAGTTTTTGTTAGTCAGAATGGCTGTCCCCGTTTCTATGCATACGGGGAGTGTTGCGTACATGATGGAATGCAAGGGGGGGGGGTGAGAACCAAGCATCAATTTCTGAGATCACATGCATGTCCCACTTAACATGGTGCAGATCCCCTTTAAACTGACCAAGTTTATAAATTTTGCAATTTTTTTTTTCTTCAAATGTTGGCATACCAATTAAGGGTAGCGATTCTACAACCCCCATATTTTTTGCTGTGGGCTAAAGGCTGTATTTCTAAATACATTGTAATCATGACTGCTTACATTTTATGAAGTCATTATTTTTTTATAAATTTTTGCGATTTATTTTAAGCTCCCGAGTCTATCATGGATCTTGTCCAAGATTCCGCGTTAAGCAAATTAAGTATATGCCTCGAGGTTAACACGTGTCTCAGAAGACATCTGCCTATTAAAATAAATTCATGTTTAATTGAAAAAAAGTCATTTATGCGCTAGAGATGATTGAACATGGGCTTCATGCAAATAATTGCTCATTTTTATGTATAGGGGTGGGTCAGAATAAGTTCGAAATTTGCCAAAATATTTAGAACGACTTTATTCTGGGAGCTGTGAGGGGTCATGTTAGAAAGACTCTGCGGTGTATGTTTGCAGTAGAGTTCTGAGAATATTCTATAAATCAAGCCCGAGCATAATACCAGCTTGCAACTCAAACTGGGTGTAAAATATTTTTCAGGCTCGAAAAATTTGAGCTTCTATATCACTGTTAGTTCATCCATGTAGTTGGTGACCAATGACTGTGTTTTACTGTTAACGAAAGAAAACCACACATCGTTTATTAATGAAAGTTAAATATTTAAAAGTTGGGTGTGTTTCCTTAAAACGATTCCTCAGGAATGAAGTTATGAATGCCGATTAACAGCAAAATTTGCCTAAAACTGGACTGCAAATCCACCTAAGGCGCAACACCTAATGGGACAGTTTATTAAAGGCTTGCTAGAAAAGAAGACATTATTTTTAAAAGGTACATGTGTTACGGTTAAAATTATTCCTCATTACTGCATATATGTACGCAAATTTCCATAAAAATTTACACAAAAACAGGGTGGCGAATCTATTAAAGATGCAGACAAGACAGTTTGTTAGAAAAATAAGATTATTCGTAGGGGCACTTGCTTTTCACAAGGCACGAAATCGCAAAATTTCCACTGAATTAGCTTTAGTTATTTGAAATTGCGAAACAAACTTCTCACGAAGGTAGACACAATAGTGTAAGATTCACTTGCGAAGTAGTGAAAATGTAGTTGTGTTGAATGGATTGCTAGTTGAAAAAAGCGAGCCTATTTATTCTCAAACAAAACAATATTTTAAAAAGTAGTAGTGTTCTGTTAATATTATTCCTTAAAACAATGCATGTGAACACTAATACTACTTATTCCAAACACTAATACTACTCTAATTGTAAAGCGCAGTGCTAGCCGCCCACTGAAGGCGCGTTGTTGTGCAGGTATCACCCTGTCGGAGTACTTCAGAGACATGGGCTACAATGTCTCTATGATGGCAGACTCCACCTCTCGCTGGGCCGAGGCCTTGAGAGAAATTTCAGGACGTCTGGCTGAAATGCCTGCCGACAGGTGATGGTCTTCCTTCTCTTGTTATTATGTGCCTCCTTTTTTGAACAACATTGTGGTTTATGGTTTTAAGGTTTTAAAAGGTCAGCTTAGCTTTGTAGCAAATTAACAATTTCAAGTTGAAAGCCTGATGCATTTGTCAGCAAAAATTTATGCTTACCAAAAAATTAATTGAGCAAGAAAAGTAGAAGAAATGTTGTTTTGTGTAGCAGTGGGAAATTTATAGCTCGGTAGGGCTGAGCCGATACCGGTACCGATATATCGAAACCGGCTGATATCGTAATTGTTCGAAATTCATTTTTAAATCTCAGATATTATAACCAAGCCCTAAGAATGTAAGATGATGCGGTTTTCATCTTGCCATAATTGGTGTGGATTAGCGCACTATTTGGTTTTATTAAAATAACTAATTTTAAATTGATTTTTACTAAAGTACCTAACTGGCTGTGCTTATTTCTAAAGCAAAATTAGGCATGTTTTGCACGATTTTTTAGAAAACATGTATACAACAAAACAATAGTAGCCACCATTTGCGTTTACTGAATTTTATCTCTGTAGGCAAGCTTGCCGCATGAACAAAACTTAACATTTAATCAGCCTAACACACATTTAATGTTAACAATAATTAATATTTACGATTACTTCTATAAATATTTTGTCTTAGTATTTTCATGTCAAACCGCGAACACTGCGACACATTAAAAAAAAAAGTAATGTTGGTTACATGCTGCACTTTACTGCTGCCTAGCGGCACCATTCCGACAGTTTGTCTTTTTTCTTGTTTCGTTGATTTGTTTTCTGTTGTAATATGACGGTGTTAGTTTAGGGAACGAACGTGGTGAAATTATTTACGTGTGCCAGCAAAAAACAAATATGGCTGGAAGAAAAAGTGACTTGTGGAATTTTTTTTTACCCTAAGCAATACACAAGAATGCAAGGCTGTTTGCAATATTTGCAAATGTTTGGTTTCGAGAGGCGTTAAATCATTGAGGTCGTACAGTACCACAAACTTAAAATGGCACCGTGATTGTACGCACTCTTTGAAGTGGAAGGGCTTCAAATTACAACAGTGTCCTCTTAGGCCTGTTGTACAACTCTCAACACAACTTTCTGGCAGATAAAACGTGCCTAACCATGCCATAATTGTGAGTACTTCACAAATTTCAGATAACAATTGTGTGGCTACATGTTCATCGCGCCCTGATGTAAACAGGTTTAAACAGAAATTTCATAACGTGTATGAATTAATGGAAAAAAGTAAACCTTATCCATCACATGCCTGCACTGTGAAAATAAATAGTCTCATTGGAAAAATCGTTTGCACAGACCTTTTACCATTTAGTAGTGTGGAAAACAAAGGTATGTTAAATACTAAAAATACATTATATGCATAATTCATGTGTGAATCACATCTTAAACTTTTTTTTACACCAATTTAGATTATTTTTGTCTTAAAAATATGCTTAATTACTAAGTGGTTCCTACATTTTTATTTATCCTAATAGTTTGACCTATCACTGAAACAATAAAAACAAAAACAAAATTTTCTTTAACTAAATGTTTTAATAATATAGTTTTTATTTTTTTTAAACATGAAAAAAATGTTATTTTCCCTTGTCAAGGCAGTATCGGTATTGGTATCGGCAATATCGGAAAAGGCTCAAAAACCATATCGGCTCACCTCTAGTGCTGGGCATAAAAATTTTTCGTTTCATGCCAAATGTTTATTGAATTTTAACTAATTGATAGTAAACGTGCATTCTGGAATACAATTTAAGNCTAATTGATAGTAAACGTGCATTCTGGAATACAATTTAAGTGCAAAATTAATAGAATTGTGTTTGTAATTCTGGTGCTCAAAGTGTTACAAACAGGAAAAACAAATAATGGTGCAGTTCACACAACTAGTCTCATTTAAAGTTTAATATAGTAAATGTGTAGTGCAGGAATGTCTTGGATATATTCTGCTTCACACACCTTCCAGTGAGTGTGGCTGGAGGAAGGGAGGTATCACCGAGCTATGTTGTGTGGTTGCAGTGGCTACCCTGCGTACCTGGGAGCGCGTCTTGCCTCCTTCTACGAGCGTGCGGGACGCGTCAAGTGCCTGGGCAATCCTGACAGAGAAGGCTCCGTGAGCATCGTGGGAGCCGTGTCGCCCCCTGGAGGAGACTTCTCCGACCCCGTCACCTCCGCCACGCTGGGTATCGTGCAGGTGTTCTGGGGGCTCGACAAGAAGCTTGCGCAACGTAAACACTTCCCCTCTATCAACTGGCTCATCTCGTACAGGTATGTTTATATACCACTAAACTGGCTATCAGTAGTTTGTGTTGAGATCAGGAGACAATCTAGTAGAGCTGTGCTGATTCACAAAATTGTGCCTATGGCACAAACAGTCCCCCTCCCCCCTTAAACTGCCTTTTTCATGTTTCTTCTCACTTCCTGTGACTGACCATCATCAATATGTCAAGTGGGTAGATTATCTCACAGCAGGATGGAGCTCGGAACAAAGACAACACACTTTGTTTCACAGAGGCTTGCCTTCCCTGGATGCAGGGTGGCGAAAAGGCACTTCGTTCTGCAGTTCATACATGGGCTGAAGTACGCAGATTCGGTCAACATCTGCAAATTGGACAGAAGCCAATTCAAATTGGCACAGCTCTAGGCTAGNGGGTGGTAATTGTCCTATTGTACAGGTTCATTCCCAAGTGTAGGTCTAGACTTCAGAGTTTTGGTGTGGGAGGGGACATACACACAATTATAGGGAACAATATTTCATTTCAGTTAAAAACATTTCACAGGACAGTTTCATGTCAATGTAAGGTTTTTTTATTTTCGAGGGAAGGTGAGGCGGGAGTGTCCCCTGCGACAACCTTTATGGATTTGTCCCTGGTTGAGATGAGTTATTATTTTAACAAATGCTAGTACAATACAAAGAATATCATGCAATTTCAATGGCCTTTGTTTTGGGATCTGTAAATCCGCCTTGAGAACAAAGTGAATTTTGAATCATATTGTATGTGCTCAACAGAATGAATCTTGCTTGGTAACTTTATAAAGTGAATCCTGGAATACGTAATTATGTGTTCTCAGCAGATTGAATCACACTTGATAATTTTCTAAGATGGTACTTTTTCAGCAATTTTTAGAGTTATCAAAAATGTTGGTGCTCTAACAGGGAATCATTTAGCTTTAGATAATATAGACAGTTTGGTGTGTGTGTTACAGCAAGTACATGCGATCACTGGACGACTTCTATGAGAAGAACTTCCCAGAGTTTGTGTCGCTGCGTACGAAGGTGAGGGAGATCCTGCAGGAGGAGGAGGACTTGTCTGAGATAGTGCAGCTGGTCGGCAAGGCCTCGCTCGCCGAGACCGACAAGATCACGCTCGAGGTCGCCAAGCTGCTCAAGGATGACTTCCTGCAGCAGAACAGGTGTGAGCTCACTCTCTCTGATCCTCGGCGGCCTGCTTGCATGCTGATCGGAACACACATTTCTACATGAAACTATTAAACATGCATCCAATGTGCTGATCTATGAAAAGCACACACACACACTTTACAAACAACATTGCAGAGCATTTCAAAATAGCTAAAATCATAATCAAGCAATGTCTATCAAAATGACTGATACGTACAAAATGCTCAAGGATGACTGTGATGGCTGATGGCGACGTCACAGTCAGGCAAGGTTTTGACGTGTCTGTCGCGCACGCGTGATTCAACTGGCTGACCTTAACGGCATGGTACGAAGTCAAACATGGGCTTAGCGCACGCGTGATTCAACTGGCTGACCTTAACGGCATGGTACGAAGTCAAACATGGGCTTAGCGCACGCGTGATTCAACTGGCTGACCTTAACGGCATGGTACGAAGTCAAACATGGGCTTAGCGCACGCGTGATTCAACTGGCTGACCTTAACGGCATGGTACGAAGTCAAACATGGGCTTAGCGCACGCGTGATTCAACTGGCTGACCTTAACGGCATGGTACGAAGTCAAACATGGGCTTAGCGCACGCGTGATTCAACTGGCTGACCTTAACGGCATGGTACGAAGTCAAACATGGGCTTAGTGGTCCTGCGTACTGGCTGGCACACAGCCATGGGTTTAGCTCTGCTGAAGGTGGCCTGGGGTGGCTGCTGCTGTGGAGAGTCCATAGAGGGCTGCTGGTCCGGTGACACTGAAACAAGGGATTCGCGATCCCTAGTGGAACGGGCCGTTCCTGACGGAAGTTGGTGACTATCGGGTGTGGTCGGTCGGCGATCTCGACCAGGGGCTGAAATGAGTGGGAGGGAGCTGGGAGGTGAGGTCTCTCCAGCTGGTGGGTGGCTTGAGCTCGTTCCTGGGCGGTTATGCTGCAAAGTGCAATTGGGGCTGGGCTACCGCTTGCGTTTACTTTGGAGGCTGCAGCTGCCTTCCTTTCCTGCCACTTGGTACCACTCCTTTGGGTGTACGGCATACAGGTAGGTACAAATATCCGCCTAGTTGACTCAGAAAGTTGACACTTGAGACAGTGCTGTTGTGTGGATGTCTATAAAAGCACACCTCGAGAATGCCGGACCCATTATGCGCAGTCATTCCTTGTAAAGCAAATCTGAACATGAAACTCGAAAGTACAAAACTTTCTTCTGCTGTAGTAACTTGCTTAACGAAATGTGAATCATCTTTCATAAGGTCGCAATCGAATGATCCAATACTCCGAACAACAGGTCTTGAGATGTATCGCCTCCTCCTATAATAGCGTGACCGCCCCATGGCTCCCTAAAGAGTGATGCACAGCAATATGATACAACGACCTGCACCGTACCACGCTCTAAGCTAGACTGACGCACAGCACTCTACTGTGCCAGCGCGCGTTCAATATTTTAACATGGGAGATAAGGCTACTGCTGTGCGTCAGTCTAGCTTAGAGCGTGGTACGGTGCAGGTCGTTGTATCATATTGCTGTGCATCACTCTTTAGGGAGCCATGGGGCGGTCACGCTATTATAGGAGGAGGCGATACATCTCAAGACCTGTTGTTCGGAGTATTGGATCATTCGATTGCGACCTTATGAAAGATGATTCACATTTCGTTAAGCAAGTTACTACAGCAGAAGAGAGTTTTGTACTTTCCAGTTTCATGTTCAGATTTGCTTTACAAGGTGACTATGTTCCTAGCTAGGATTAGAACCAAGCCGAGGCTGAGCGACCAGAGTCGTATCAGATTACTTCAACCGGCGACAATACAGCGCGGTGGTTGGAGCAGTGGGTTTACCCTGGAAGTCTGACGATGTTGGGTGTATGTCCGAATGTGGGTAGTCCTCTAGAACTAGTCTTATCCTTCCTGCATCAGTTCAGTGCGATGGATCGGCTGGACTAGCTGATTGACCGCCCTTGGGTTGTGCAGCTAGTGGTTGCGGCTCTGCCTTACTGCGCACCAGGTGCATAGTACGGGTGGCCGTCGACTTGGTGTGTTTGACGTACGTGTGCCCGGTTAAGGGAGCCCGTATTCCTACTCTAGTTCAGTAATTGGTTTGTCAAAGATGCGGTCTCCTGCTTTACTTTGGTGGGTTGACGTTTACAGATGATAAAATCACAGTCACCCTATAATTAGTACTCAGAAGTTTGAGAGAAAACTTGTTTATTCAATGAGGAATAGACACAGTGGCACATACTACCTCCTAACTAATCAGGAACTGAACAGAAGTAAATTACGTAAACCAGGTGAGGGGATCTAACCTGAATATGAGCAGATGCGGCTAGGTAGTTATAATAACAACTAATAATAATTGTCCCCAACTATCTCAATGCCGTTGTCCAGAAGGGTAGTGTGGTTCTTCGGGGCAGTTGCTGGTGCAGGTCTTGAAGAGCTTCTGGTAGGTCGCAAAGACATTGGGGTCAGCAGAGAGCCCCAGCATATGAGGTGATGGAGCGAACTGCTGGAGATGAACCCAGTACAACTGGAAAACAAATGACATTCCTCTATGGTGCACTGCCATATATTCTACCTGCCGACGGGCTCGTCTGGGGTGCGGGCGGCGAGCTCCTCATCGTGGGCGGAGCTTTGCTCTCTAGCACGATCCCTTGGCCCCTGGCTGAACTATACGCCTCTGTAATGCTGGGTTGCCTTAGTTACGCGATCTTAGATGTTTAACTCTCCTCTATCGCACGTGAGGGGGTGGCGCGACATCTGACACAAGGGTGAACGATCTTGGCTGATGTGACAGTGGGTTCCCCCACAACTAGAGGCGTATTTGTAGGCGCTCATAGCAAGTCGTTTCGGGGTTCAAACCCCGCCTGCGGTTATGTGATGATACGTACAGATGAGGCGAAGTCGTGTTTATGTCTATGTCAAATAAGCATGATGCATCAAGGATCTTGCATTAAACGTTTTGTCACAGACTTTCCACCACCTTCTGTTAGAAGATTTAACAGTTGCTGCTGCTGCTGCTATCCAGAAGCAAAGATTTTGAAGAAGTTGAAAGGGTAATATACTTCTGAAAGTTGCGCCTGTACCATCCTTCCACAACAGTAGACAGCAGGGTGTACAAGACAGTGGGCCCACTGCTCCTCTCTGTCTCGTATAACTTGGCGAGAGGCGAGATCATGACAGTCGATGAGTGGCAACTTGATGTACACAAAACAAACAACGTGTCATTTACAAAATCCTGTATCAGCTGATTCATGAGCGAATGAAAATTATGTTGACTATTCTGCCTCCACTGCGATGCACATCAGATAAGCAGGAAATACGTGGATAAGAAAGAGTACCTAGATTAATTAATACATTTTATTTTACGTGGTCACAACAGCTGTCAGTGTTATATACAAACTAAACTTCGTGCTAAATTATTAATGCAGAAGTTTTCAAAATGAAATGCAATTTCAAACATTGGGAGTACGTCATATGCCGTCACCATGCCATACATGCTTGATATTAATTCTAAAACCCATGTATATTATGGCTGTGGACTCGCAAACCTATTTTAAATAAGGTTTTATTGCATTTTCTCTGGGATTTTTGTATTTTTCAACAATGTTCATGATTCTTTGAACTTTCGTGAGAATGGCCTTGCAGAATCGCTGCCACGTTAAACCCAGTACTTGTAAATTCGGGTCTCTACTTACTTTATTTTGATGCAGTGATTTAACTCTCCCCATGTCTTATGTAATGGCATACATAGTAAAAAAAATGCAGTATGAAAATTTGAACATTTTTGTGAGTCCTAGAAAAGTCTTTTGAGATTTTGTAGTTTTGGGTTTTCTTGTAATTTTATGTTTGAGAAAAAAGTAAAATTGTGATTTTAGAAAACAATAATGCAGGTGTTTGTAAGTTACGCAGAAACATGACAGTTGACGGAAGTGTATATAGAGAAGTAAAACAAACTTGTACGTGTCCCAGCTACTCCTCGTATGACCGCTTCTGCCCCTTCTACAAGACGGTGGGCATGCTGAAGAACATGATTGCCTTTTACGACATGTCGAGGCATGCGGTGGAGACAACGGCCCAGAGTGAAAACAAGATCACGTGGAACGTGATCAGGGACAGTATGAGCAGCATCCTCTACCAGTTGTCCTCAATGAAGTTCAAGGTAACCCTGCGTTCAGACCTATATGTAGAGCTAAATACCGTGTTAACGTACTTCACATTTCCAAAATGGAAATAGTCCATACGCTACCTTTATGTAAAGGTATTGATTTTTTTTTTTTACCCTTTTCCATCCTTAACTGGGTTTAGTTTACCAAATAAGACACTTAAAATATCATGCAGAATGCAGTAACATTATTATGTTAACGTATATAATGCAAACAATAGATTCTCGCTGTCGACCTGCAACACCGTCGACCCAAGGGTGTCGAAGTAGATTATTTAACTTTGTTGTGATGTTGCGCGAGCACAATCTTGAATTCTTTCGTACATAAAAACGTGAATGTGTAACTGGGGAGCTGTATATACGTGTTTAATGCTGGGTTTGTGTGTGGGTGGTGTTGGTACTGCACCTCTCAAATTCTTTACTTTTCGCCCAACCTCAAAAATTAGTTGTTATAGACAGTCACGTGAAATGGGGTCGATATAGAGGTTCTACTGTATTTCAAGAACATTAAGTTCAAACTCAGAAAACATTGAAAAATGACTTGAATGAGCTGAAGTTTTGTGTGCAAGCTCCGAGCGACCGTGGTGCGCGTGTTCCAGGACCCCGTCAAGGATGGCGAGCAGAAGATCAAGGCGGACTTTGAACAGCTGCACGAAGACATCCAGCAGGCGTTCCGCAACCTGGAGGACTAAGACCCAACCGGCGTGTCGTGTGCGATTCCTGCCCTGCAAGAATACTCGTAGCGAGACCGGCACAAGTTTGCAACTGGAGTTCGTTTCTGGCCATAACTTATTTTTTGTGCTTAGTTTTATTGTATTTTTAAGAATTTTTTTGCGTAATTTATTTTTCTAAGAGTTTTATCAGGACGTACCAGTTCCAAATTTTTTTTTTTTTTCATATTGTACTTATGTGACTGATTCTGATGCATTTTAATGGCACAATGTCGTTAGTACAATTTTTCTCTTGTTGACAGCTGCAAACATAACCCTGTTTGCCAGGATTGAAGCTCCTGCCAGGCTTGCTGCGCGCGCGTTCCCCCCCTTGACGACTGTCGGGTCTTTTGTTAGTATTCCCCGTAGTTGCCATTTTATGTTTACGTGTATATAAACCATGTTAGTCGTCTGTCTAGTGGAAACTTGTCCGTCTAACTTCCCCAGTTCTGCTGTGAAAACGGTATGTGTCTTCTGACTTAATGTAGTGGTGGTGAGGGTTAAGGATCCTTATGCCTTTTTAAATTGTCGTCTTTTTTCCTGATCGACAGAACTTCCTTTTTTTTGTGCATTTACCTTAACCTTTGGAAAATGGCACCATTCGTCTTACGAACGTTAGTTTCATTTGGCGGTTCCCGTTTTTTCGGTAAATTATCGTCGAAGCATCGTCTTGCCCGATTGATGGGCCGTAGCAACGGAAGGGTTGCCGCTGCTGTTTTATTTGCATTCCAAAAACTACTAGAGTTGTGTGTACATATATTTATGGCGACATTGATTCACGGTTGAGTTTGCAAAGTTTTTTGTGTGCGTGTTCCACAAAATCCAGTCATTAATATTATTTTACTCGTTTTGGAAAATAATGATGGTGTAGTTGCAAAGTGTGTGTACCTGCGGTACTTAACGCATCTTTGTGATTGTCGCAGTATTATTGCATGGCTGATGGTGCAAAGCAAATTACAGCGGTCCTATTGGTTCAGTATTGTCTGCGAGTAATAAAACATTTACAGTAGTTAGTCATCATAGCCACTTACCTTACAATATTACGGTGTACTGTGTTTCAAGAATGCAGAAAAATAAACACCCCATAGACTGTTTTTTTTGGCAACTGTGGTTATTTTACTGTTAATATGTATAAATTTCTGTAAGTATGAGGGAAGGAAAATAAAAGTGATAAGTTTATACAGTGAATTTGTGATTGCTACAGTAGTTGCAGGAAACTTGTAAGATTGTAAATTATCTCATCCACTTTCTAAATGTTGTATAAATTAGAGGACAATAATGGTAAAAGTGAGAGCTATCGTGTTCAAGTTTTAATAAATACCTGCTGGCAGTTGTTGTAAGACATGTTATTCGTGACATTCCTCGACCAAGCAGCTAATAAAATGTTCTTGTTTATGTTAAATATTTTTTTTTTTTGTAATTCTTTTTGTGAACTATGGTGTCTACGTACCGGCGTATTTATTTCCAGATTGTGTGCGCACACCACCTTTTTTTTTTTAGTGGGTTATGAAAGTCTTTGAACAATTTGAGCTACAGGTCAGTTTTAAATGCCCTGAATCCAAGGACATTAAAAACTATAATACTGGGGGCAAAAATTTAAGTTCAGATCAGCTTTTACATTTGGATTATTGCCTACCACAGAGGAAGACTGCTGCTTGCAAGGTCATGGCGTCGCCACGTGACAGGCGTGTAAGGGGAAAGCATGATTACGTCTATAACAGTTGATAGACAATTCTACATTGTTAATGATACTGTATTTACTCTTGTATGGCGTGCACCATGATTTTTACAAGTATCAGGAAGAAATTTTTTTAAAACTAAATTGCACCAACAATTTGTGGCATCTTGTTAGTATGTAACAAATTAATCTTGTACAGTAACATGTGGCGATTGTGATATGTTTGGAAAATACTTTAATTAAATAACTCTCGGCGCTAAGTTACCCTACGGTCATCAAGAGAAGAACGTCAACAACTGCTCCTTTTGCACAGTGACATGCCGAGTTTTTTTTTTTGCAGTGCTGGAATGTCGCCTCTTCCCTTCTCCTACCTGAGAGGCTGGCAATCCTCTGTATGGCACGGAAACAAAGAAGGCTTGGAGGAATTTATCGATCGGTAACCTGAATGAGAAAGGGAGTGGTGACAGGAGAAGAAAGGAAGCGGACAGAGGGGCTAGAGAC
>NQII01001086.1:507481-540459 GCA_002778355.1 Clitarchus hookeri | reverse complement strand
TGTGTTCCCCCTTGCCGTTTACAAACAGTAGTTTCCTGCTGGCACAGCCATCCATGAACCATTGTCTACACTAAATAGCTGATGAATTATCTACAGAAGTCTCCTCCTTCAACTGTGTGAGGCGTGTGTGCTTTCTGTCTCTGATACAACAGCAGACACATTTCAGATTATTGTAATTCCTCACTGCAACTAATTTTCCATTTTGTAGCGTAACTAATCACCCTTTACCTTGAACTCGATGTGTGCAAACTTTCAGAGAACCGAGTCAGATGTTCTAAAACCAACACTAAAGTATCGGCAGATACCATACCGTATCAGATATAGTCAACTCTCGATTTGTATTTTTTTTAAATGTATATTTCAAGTGCGATAATTTTCTTATATTTAATTTCAGGTATTATATTGTTTTACATTTCTGTAATACATATTGTTCTATTTTTCTTGTCTTTGTGTATTCAAGGTATTTTAGACACTGTAAGATTTTAAGATTTAATTTAATTTTTAAATTTATATAATTTCTTTATTTTAATTAATGTGCATATTGCCATTAGAATTTTTATTTTTGTTAGGAAGTTTAGTTTAGATAGATTTGTATTTCGTTAGTTAGTTTAGTAGTTTTGTTTTGAATTTTTCAGTAGTGACGTCCAGTTGCTGCAAAGTTAATACTGAAAATTTAATTTGTGTTGGAAATTAGTTATTTGGGAGAGGTATTCGTTTCAATGAGTGCTTTTCTGCGGTGATTCATCATTGCCGACATAAATTTGTTCCGTTTGGAAGACGTGGCACCTTTTGAATGAACGGACAGAGTATTCCTATTCTCTCAGGCGGGCGGACGTGCTGCGTCGCGCTCCACATTGTACGATGTAATAGTCCTAATGAATGAGTTTTGCCTAGGAAGCTGCAAAAGATTTTTGACTATAGTCTAAACTAAATGAAAGACCGTTTCATTGATAATAAATAAGTTTTGTCCATTTTAAACCATCAGTAAAGGTTAGCAACATACAGATTTCCCAGTACCAGCATACATACTGCAAGTGAATTTTTCTCTCTCTCTTTAAGATGTTTTAGTTTTTGATGATTGATATCAAAGTTTTGTTTAGTCCACGAGAAAAGAAGTCTGTATATTCTGCAAACTGAGCACAGCTAGACATTATTATTTTCACTTTTACAAAACACACTTTCAGTTTGAATTTTGGAATTCTGTGGTGCTTCAGAAAACTCATTCTTAAACTATTTAATTCAATAACGGGAATGAGAATGAACCACAGAATTAAATTTTTATTTAAAATTTTCATAATTAATTGGTTTTTTTTTATTTCACAGTAAAAGGCTCTCACATTTTAAGTGCTAATACATTTCAATGCAGTTCGTATGCTTGAACCCAAACCAGAATAATTTTCTTCAACAAATCATTTTATTTACTCTCAGAATGTAGTGTGTGTCAAGGTAAAGTGTATCATTGAGTGCAGTTTATGTAACATATTACGAATGCCTATATGTATAAATGTAACTAATAAATATGCCCGGAATGTTTACAAAAAAGTTAACGGAACCCTATTCATTGCACTTTAGCAATCTCAATATGCAAGACATTTTTATTTCTTAGCTAGCAACTGCTATGTCGGCAGCTATTTCCTGTGCACGTGGTTTCAAAAGAGGTGTTTTAATACGGTTTTTATTAAGTTTGAGTTTAAGTGTACAAAAAAAAATTTGAGTGGATTGTTTTTTTTTTTTTAAAGTTAAATTTGACAAATACCTGACATACGCCTATCAATGTGTTCAACAAAGTTTAATGAGGTTGGGTTTTTTTCGGTTGACTAATATGTCTAGTCCATATCTACAGAATGTCAGCATCTATAGAATTTTTATGTCAGTCCCCTGAAATTCTATGGACAGAGGCTCCAGTGTACCATATTTTCAGTCAAAAGCACATTATGCTATTTTTTTAAAAATCAATTTCATTCACTGCCAGTAGGTTGTTTTAATCCAAAAATTTTTCCAGCGAGATAACTTCCGATATGTTTAGACACGTTACTTATGATTCATTGCCAATAATATATCGTAAAAGCAAGGTGGCAACAGAAAGACAGTACATCAGTAACGCGTAGAAGACTTCTGGTGTGCGATGTGCGAGCCACTACTACCCGTATCGTTCCCACACATGTTGGTCTTGGGACACTTAAAACAAATCTTGAATTGAAGCCCCCTTAACCACAGACGCACAGTCTTTTGCATCGGCAAACACACCAAAACATCAGCATGCATGAGCGACTCTAGCTCTGTCTGACCCACTGTCAGCGGCACAGTTTAGGCAACCTTATTTTAGGAGTGCTACGTGGGTAAATACTGCAGAGATTTTTGTGGTAAACCTCTGCGAAGTTACCACCATTTCCCAAGGAAAAAAGAAAGACACACCCTATACCCTAAGCAAAAACATATCAGCAAAAATTTGTTGTCTTTTTTTATTCAGATAATTTAAAATTATGTGATTCGAAGACAAAAATTTCTGCCCCTAACATTTCTAATTATAGAGGTTTAACTGTATCGACATCGGAAAAACTCTAACCTATTTTCTTGTGCACCAAAGAAATAATATGCATATAAAGCAGTTTATACACTCTGGCTGGTTCTGTGTGTATCTACAACCTGAGCACCAGTAAAGGCTCTCTAGAGACCATAAAACTACGTGAATTAGTAGCAAACCATTGGCTGAATGAAATTGAATTCTTTAGCTAAAACTAGCCAACGCAGTGGGAAGTTACAGAACTTCATATTTTAAATACATGTCACAATTTCAGAAACATTATTTTGTGAAATCCTCCGTCTGCATCTGCCAAATTTACAGCTAATTAAAACAAATGTCACGATACCAACCAAAAATTAAAAGACCTTATTAAATAGGCAGCAGTCTTCTAAAAAAAGAAAGTACCAATCTAAAAGCAGCACAGAATATAATAGATGCTCAGAACTATCATAATATGGAGGTTTGAGAGTTGATGGTGGTCAGCTCCTGTGAGTGTGGTGGGGACCGGGCGCTTACCAGGCGTGTCTGGTGGCCTGCGCCCACGGCCAGCTGCAGCAATACTCTCCGTGGTCACGACGCCCAGCTTCTTGGCGATGGCCGCACCTCGCCCCGCGCCCATCATTGGAGTGGTGCCAGCCACGCCCTTGCTGGCTCCCATCACCGACCCTGTAACACCCAACATTGCACCACCCGTCCTACTCCTTACTTACTCCGCCATCTTGTTTCCTCCCGCTATACGCTGTTTACTGTCAAGGGTGCTCGCAGTTGTCAAGCACCTGTGTCCATTCTAATTTCTAAAAAACTATGCACTGTTTCAATGTAAATATTTTTAAGGTCAGAAATGACTGTCAACACTGTAAAATCCCAACATTATACAATAAAGGACAGAAGCTCAAGTATTCAGTCTAGTACTTACGAACAGGCGCACACACCAAGGACGACGACATTTTTCAAGCGGTTGCGACCAAGTTTAACGTCTTCCGTGAGATGGCATTGCTTTTCGGTTTTTCTTACCAGGCCATTATCACGTTAAATTGCATGTTATTCTGCTGTTTTGATGGAGCAGTGGAAAATTTTTCTTGTACGGAAGTAACATTAAAATTGCAAAAGCTTGGAAAGCTTTAACTTCACCGAAAGAATAAAATGTGATAAATATGTCACACACTAGGTGTAAACATTCTTTGCAAAATTTGCCTCTCACTCAAATTTTCTATTAAATAAAATGTTATTCTTACACCACAAAACAAAGCGTTAACATGCTGTTATTTTATACCACATAAGTTTCAAACATTCTAAACCCATAACCCATAAGTGTTTCAAAACATACTATTTATAAAACACACAAACTTTCTGTTTGTAATCCTATCACATCCAAACAGATGTACGACAATCCGTGGACAATTAACGACAATTACTTGACTACAATCATATTTGTCTGCAACTCACACAAAATAATTTATTTGCACAATCATTAATGTTTGCAGAAACCAGCCAACTAAATCTTGGGAATATAAAATATTTGCAGTACTTCAAAATAAGTTACTGCAAAAGGCGGATCAAACTATTTTACGAAGCGGTTTACATGGGCCGATATTACGTTTCACTGAAAGAGACACGTTGAAAAGGCACCTACAATAAACTATACTTAATGAAAGCAAAAACAATAATAATTAATAACTGCTGGTAGAATATTCCAACAAACACCAGATAAAAGCACATTTATAAGGCCAGCAGTCGGCGCAGTTTCTCTATGCTGGCAAGTTGACTGGCGAGTGGCGAGGCACAAAACACCAGTATCGATTGGGGCCTGCTGGACGGAGGGCAGTCTAGCCAACTTCCCCTCTTGATTGAACTTGGCAAGGTCGCTTGCAATGCTTGCTTGGTGTCGATCTCACTGTACTGCTACGCTGCTTGTTTGTAGCGATGGCTAAGGGATCTACGCTAACTGCAACTCCAATATCTACCATTTACCAGATTTATGTTGAGTGTGTATAAAGCCCACGAAAGAGCGTGTAATGGGGTTGTGATAATAAGTTAACATTTAAATAATAAATCAACTGATTTTTCTTCCTTCATACAGAGGAAAGGTAGGAATAGAAATGTGCCCATCACTTTCTTCCCCATACTGCATCTTCACTCCCCTCTTACTATTGTTCTGTTACCAGACAGAGTTGCATTCTTAGAAGAAGAAGAAGNTTGTTCTGTTACCAGACAGAGTTGCATTCTTAGAAGAAGAAGAAGAAGAAGAGAAAAAAAAGGGTGAGAAGAGTACTCATCACAAGAGCAGCTAGAGGAGGGGAGGTAACAGACAAGAGATACGTCGTCGTGGGAGGAGCAACATCATGTTACACTTAACAGATTCATCTGCAAGACAGTATCTGCCAGCTAAAGCTGTCAAAATGACATTATTTACGTTCCCAAGGAGGACAAATAAAAGCTGCTGNTACAGAGGAAAGGTAGGAATAGAAATGTGCCCATCACTTTCTTCCCCATACTGCATCTTCACTCCCCTCTTACTATAGTTCTGTTACCAGACAGAGTTGCATTCTTGGAAGAAGAAGAAGAAGAAGAGAAAAAAAAAGGGTGAGAAGAGTACTCATCACAAGAGCAGCTAGAGGAGGGGAGGTAACAGACAAGAGATACGTCGTCGTGGGAGGAGCAACATCATGTTACACTTAACAGATTCATCTGANGGGAGGTAACAGACAAGAGATACGTCGTCGTGGGAGGAGCAACATCATGTTACACTTAACAGATTCATCTGCAAGACAGTATCTGCCAGCTAAAGCTGTCAAAATGACATTATTTACGTTCCCAAGGAGGACAAATAAAAGCTGCTGATGTATGAAAAAAAATAATTGCTTGCATCTACACACCTCACATTAGATTAGTGGTTTTACCATTCCAATGGTTCAGACAGCTGTAATGTGCAGTAATTAATTTCAGCCTTCGATACATGCATTTACAAATCAGGGATGGCAACAAAAAAAAATACGTTTTTCTCAATTGCCAATTATCACTTATTCTAATTTTAAATCTTTTGTGAACAATGGCCACGTGNCACCTCACATTAGATTAGTGGTTTTACCATTCCAATGGTTCAGACAGCTGTAATGTGCAGTAATTAATTTCAGCCTTGGATACATGCATTTACAAATCAGGGATGGCAACAAAAAAAAATATGTTTTTCTTAATTGCCAATTATCACTGATTCTAATTTAAAAATCTTTTGTGAACAATGGCCACGTGGAAAATGTGAGTATCAAATGTGCTCCGTTATATCTTATGGTCGACATGCAAGTTTCCGCATGCATCACGGAATTCGAAAATACAGGATGCTTATGAAGTGTGTATGTAAAACTGCACGATATGATGATGCAGTTTGCTTATAACAATAATTNTGCTTATAACGATAATTTGATATAGTGATAATTTAACTTGCCATCATCACCGTTACAGCGCAGTTCTACTGTACATAAGCTACTACTGATTATATTAGCAGATTATTAATACAAAATGTAACTTACACATGGCAAAATAGTGAAATGAGTGGTTTTTCCCACAATAATAAGCGTGTGTGCAGTCCACATTGGTCAAAACTTAGGTGTACTGGTTCGTACAGACAGACACTGAAGAACTGCAAGTGTCAGAATAAACTAGGTTTGGGTGCATAAACTACCCCACTGTTGCACAAACCAAAAATTTACCCTCTGAAACAAATACTAATGAAACAAACGAGAATGTTAATCAGGCTTCATGTAACTCCAGTGAATGAGGAAATCCTCAAGCATNTTCGTACAGACAGACACTGAAGAACTGCAAGTGTCAGAATAAACTAGGTTTGGGTGCATAAACTACCCCACTGTTGCATAAACCAAAAATTTACCCTCTGAAACAAATACTAATGAAACAAACGAGAATGTTAATCAGGCTTCATGTAACTCCAGTGAATGAGGAAATCCTCAAGCATGGTAGCGTGTAACAGCGTTGTAATTAAACGTCTCCGGACAACTCAACACCCTGCAAAAATACCACCACGCACTTCCAAATTACATACCACCGGATTTTTACAAACACACTGGAAATTTCACAACACATGGTACGATGAGCACACGTGGATAAAGCTTACCTGCAGTCTTATCGGACGTCTTCAGTTTCTCGGAGAACTGCGAAGCCAAGGCGTCTACGCCTGGAACACAAACACACGTTAACTGGAGGGAAAGACAGGATGCCACGACACTCGCATCAAGAACTTTAGTGTGTGTGTATGCAAGCGAGCACATCGTGTACACCTCCCCAATGGCACAGCATCACATTTTGCAATGCAACTGTAACATAACTTATTTTGCATCACTAAATGTTACACACTTTAATTTGTTAATATTGTAATACACGTTAGAATATTCTGACTCGTAAAAATGTGAAGATATGGCCACAGGTAGACACCATACTTAGAAACACCTGCTGTTCGCGCCGTGCGAAATTGCACAATTATGGTGATATTTTATTCAGTTAGTTGAAATTAGCGATGGCCCGATACTGAAAAAACCAGATACCGATGAAGGTTCCGATATTTAGGATTTTACCGATCCGATACCTGTAAACCGATATTTTCATTTATCATACTGTAAGCAGACATTTGTCACTAAAGTGTTTGAGAGAAAACTGCTGCCTGGAAAAGTTTTGTTTGCAATAAGCTAAATAGACTTACTGTTAAGTGAGATTTACTTTATGCCCGGTACATCAAAGCAGCAAAAAAAATAGTTTAACATTATACAAAATTATAGCTCACTACAACATATGACAAAACTAAGTTATGGTTGCAAGAACGTCGCTAGTCTACAAAAAATATGTAAAAGCACAGGAATGAAAACTAAGCTAACAAGCCACGATCATTTTGTTTACTTTGAGAAACGTACGTCGAACATAAGACTGCTTTACCCAAAATAAAAATGTAATCCGTGAAGCGAAAAATAATGATGGGCATGCACATTCTAATTTGTTTTTATCATAAAGAATTTTTAAAAATTTTTTTTTAATTTTTTTAGTTTAATTTTTTATTTTTTATTATTGCATATTGATATTTCAAATTATTTTGTTCTTTTTAGTTGTATTGCTGCAGCCTGATGTTAAGAGTTGAGAAAATTAAGTGTGCAGCAGAGGAGAGAAAATACTTGAGGTTAGAATGACTATCACCGATGTGCCGAAATTTTAGTGCAGATCTCCGATAATGGTAAATGTACAGATAATACCGATATCCGGTATCGGGCCATCACTAGTTGAAATTATGAAAGAAATGATCACTGCATGAAAAAAGGGATAGTTGTGCAAGCTTGGCAAGTGAAGCAAAAAAACTTGGTTGCTTTGACCAATTGGGGTGTTTTTTGCTGAATCAATTTTCGTAATGTTCACATAGCCAATCGCTCATTGGAACAACATTCAACAGTCGAATGAGATATTCAAAACTCATTACTTTAGGTTCGAAAAATGCACTGAATTATAAAACTGGATGTTAGAAGATTTTGATACGGCAGTATAAGTCACAAAGCGAGCATTTTACATTTCTCATAACGTAAATGTTGCAGTGTGCATATGTTACAATAAAGTATGAAGAGAATATGCGTACCATAAACATACAAATGGCAACAGCAGCACACGTAATATTAGTCTGCTGCAATAAAACATTTTGGTAACTCGATAGCATTGGCGGAGAAAACCAAAATCTAAAAGGATGAATACATTATTTCCACCAAGCTGGCTTCTATGGTGGGAAACTGGAATAAGACCATGTCCCAATATGCCAAGAGAGTACTCTCTCTCTCTCTCTCTCTCTCTCTCTCGACATCACAGAGCCCTCTCTGCTATCCTAACTCTGAGAAGAGAGCAAGGGAAAGAGAGTGAATGACAATGTTCAAACTTCAAATATTCAGACATATATTTTTTGTTTCTACATGAACGTTAGAAATATTTTACTGACTTGGTGTAATAATTAAAATTGTGAAATGTGCAATACCAACAATTTTCTTATGATACTGTATTTATTTATGACGTGATTATGTTCACATTTCGTATAGGTTAGTTGTGCATATATTAAATGCTTTGCTTTGCACATCATACTTACGTTTTTCACCACTCACAATATGTGACATCCAAATAAGTAGGCACAGTATTTTTTAACAATGTAAATTTCTTAAAGGAATACATAAGGTGGGAATTATTTTTTTTTACAATTTCTTATATTTCCACTNTTTAAACAATGTAAATTTCTTAAAGGAATACATAAGGTGGGAATTATTTTTTTTTACAATTTCTTATATTTCCACTTAGAGGAATACAGCTGAAAGCTGACACAGGGCACGAGCCTCAATGCACTAGGAGTACCAGAGTGTGCGAGCGCAAGTGAGCTCACTTTCAAGTTGGGGCACAGTCTAAATACCAGTGAAGTTATTTAGTGGAATCTTTCTTTATGTTTTTATAACCTAGAAATTATGTCAGCAAAGCTACATAAATTAAGTTTAATTGTTTGGATGATGCAGAATGTGGCATATTCTACCAAAACTTGTTANTTTTTAACAATGTAAATTTCTTAAAGGAATACATAAGGTGGGAATTATTTTTTTTTACAATTTCTTATATTTCCACTGAGAGGAATACAGCTGAAAGCTGACACAGGGCACGAGCCTCAATGCACTAGGAGTACCAGAGTGTGCGAGCGCAAGTGAGCTCACTTTCAAGTTGGGGCACAGTCTAAATACCAGTGAAGTTATTTAGTGGAATCTTTCTTTATGTTTTTATAACCTAGAAATTATGTAAGCAAAGCAACATAAATTAAGTTTAATTGTTTGGATGATTCAGAATGTGGGATTCTACCAAAACTTGTTGCATATATCTTTTGCAGGATGGCTTTTATTATAATTTTTTTTCAGTAGTTTTCTATTCTGTGTGGGGAAACATTGTGGTGAATCATGCCTTTGCTTATATATTATACATTCATATAAACTGTCTATGCACGCACATGCACTGCAAATGTTGTGGCAAATTGACACTACCAACATTAAATTGCCGCTGCAGGACTGCACAACGAAATTCCAACTGGCTGCTGCTGTACTCGACTNACAACCAACTTGCTGCCAACCCTCGAGACAGCGTTGACAACCGACAAACGCACACCAAGTCAGAGGTGCAGGAAAATTAAAACAACTCCCCCACAAATATAGGAAGGTCAGTGAAGGAAACTACACAGAGTTCTGAAGAGAAATTACTACAGCTCTAAAATTAGGGCAAATCCATATTCACGAGGTCACAAGTTCAAACAGCACACAAGGAATAAGCGAGCGAGTGAAGAGATTTGGGCGGCTCTTAACATCAAAGTCTTGACAGCCAATGAGGGTGAAGCGAGACGAATATGGAGCAGTGCCATAATGAAAGGACGGGGGAAACGGGAGATCCCTGACAAAACCCGCCGACCAGCGGCATTGTCCAGCACGATTCCCACACGAGAAAATCCGGGAGCTACCCTGCCAGGACATTAAATAAATATTTTTATTCAGTGAATTGGAAAATTTTAACCATTAAAATAATATGTTTACATTAAATCACACACTTCATTCAGTTTAATAGTTTTCTGAAGGATAATTAACCATAGAAGTACTTTATTGTTTGAAATATTGTATTACATTTTTTAAACCACAAAATTTTTTTGTCGAAATCGTGGAAATATTTGTGTTCATATTTTTTTAATCAAATAAATACGTTAGTTAAGTTCGCAAGTAGGCCGCTAGGCTACCATACATGTATGAAAGGACAGGATATCAAGTACTTACAGTGTAGAACTTGAATTCCTGTCCTTTTATATATTTTTAATCAAATAATTTATGAACATGCATCTGCTAAACTGCTGTGTAAAACTGGCCAAACGGTATACAAAAACCAATTTGCACAGCAAATTGCTACACAAACGTTTAAAATGGAAATACACGTTGGTGCACATACGCATGTACGTATATGTAACACACAAACACTCGCATAAACACAAATACAAACAAAATGTTCACTACAAACTCCACTACTCCCAGACTACCCAGCTTTTATCTGCTACACTTACATGATGCCTGTGGCTGGCGCAGTTCTTTCAGTGGCTCTTTAATCGGGACACGCTTCTTCGTCACTTCTGCCTGCAAGTTGAAAACATGAATCTACTACCTACATCATACTATACTCTGTTTCATTTGCAAAGGCTGTTTTCCTAACAGTTCTAAGAAAGTAGTGCCACTGTTGTTGTTTTGCTAATATGCACATCCCTTAGACTCAGCTGTTCCGAGACGGGGGAAGCCATGCTGTTTGTTATCTCAGCTGTTGACATTACGAGGGACTGCGAGTTATATGTACAGTCAACTTTGTTTTGGAAAGTATGCAATTTTCTAATGCAATAGAAACTGCCAAATCCAAAATGTGTAATCACAAAAACCATTGAAATTTTTTTACAGTAAATTAAAACGTTCGAAGGTAAAATGTATCTAGAGCAGTGTTGTGCTCACGTACTACATAATTTCAGTTAATATTTTTGAACAACTATAATTTGTCACATACATGTTGGTTACAAGGTATACAGTATTGGGATCTTCAATTTTTTCTGTCACATTACATTTTTCTGCACACAGATTGATTGCAATGAGAGTGAGAGTGTATTACTTAAGTCCATATTCAATTTAATGAGGCATTTTACAAGATTCGAAAAACACAAAAAATTTAAAATATATTTTTTCTTTCATTGGTAAACATACTTAGACATGAAAAGAGGCTAAAAACTGGGTTAGAGATGGGTTTATTCATAATCATTTATAGCACCTTGCACTAATTTCTCCTACATAGTATGGAAACAATCTGCTTCGAGTATAACAGCAACCAACTGCACTTTGTACCAGCCATCTTCTCAGCTAATCTGACCCGCGCAGAAATACTTGCTGATAAAATATACTCTATCCAGGCTTTGGTCGATACCTTTTTGCCTTATCCGTGATTTGGTTAACCATTTTCCAGCTTATCCATGTCTTGGTTGATAATTTTTTGGCATATGCACACTCTGGTAAAGATATCTCTGTTTTATCTATGCTGCCTTAAAAATTTCATTTAAAAAATTTAAATTCTTGATTTATTACTTTGTTTTTAAAAAGTTATAAGTATAGTGAATTCAAAGGAACAGTGCTTTACAACTAATAAATGTGGAGCGAGGCTAGTTGTCGTCTGCTCTGCACTGTGTGCAGTTGTACTCACGGCAGTCACAGGCGGCGTTGATGGCGGCACATTCCTCGTCACCATCGGCTCCTGCAAAACAGAACACACAGCTGTGCTCCTTCCTGCACTACGACATTTACATATCCAACACACACTGCTACCACACAGTCATATTTCATTCTGCAATACGCTCTGCTCTAGGAAAAATATCATGCGACAATCAGCACCTTTTAACACACGAGACTTCATTATACAATACACAGAACCCCAGTGTGAAAGCTGTCCTCCGCACATGCACAATGGCTGCACCCAACTTCTACGACAGACGATGGAATCTTGGCCACTCCTGGAAGAGATAACGAGGGAAAGTTGCTATAGGCTCTGACCACGAGTTCCGTATCTCTGTTAGCTGCCAGTGTCACCAATAGTTTTCTCCATTTCTCACCCCTCTGTTTACAAAAATGCAGCTCTGATGGGCAACAGACGATAGTCGAGCGAGGTCCAGAGCGGGAGTGAGTAGGTAGCAATGAACTCAAAGGAAGCAAAGGGATGCCATTAATTTGTTTCTTCTGTATTCACCAGAGACGGATGGTATAAAATCACAGAGAACTGGAAACGAGGCATTTTATAGGTTGTGTGTTCCACACGTTACGACTGTATTATGTTTTTGTAAAATTTTAGACAGTCTGTCCTTTTACCAGAATACACGTACCTGTTAATATTTAAGTTTCATTGCTAACAATGTGTTGTTTTCTTCATTAAAAGTCAAATACAGTCTCATCGGTCGCAGACTGAATGACCTCGCATCTATATAGAAGCTAAAAATTTTTAAGCCTCTAACTATTTTGAACTCGGCTTGAGCAGCAAGCAGGTGTTTGGCTCTAACTCGATTTTCAACCTCTGGAAAAAAATTAACATTGGACATGGCGTATGATTTTCCAAGGAAAATTCTCAATGATTGGTAGCCTCTTGCAAATAAATCTTGTAATATTTCAACTACAGAAGCATGTCTGCAACCTCCCTTATCGCCAGACAATTACAAAAACTGTAAGAATGGACGCTGTGAATTTTTTAAACTTTTTTGTGCCATATTTATAAATGAAACAGAAACGGTAACGCATGATGCATAAGGGTCAATATCCTTTGACTCGGAAACATTACGTGCAGTCACATTTGTCTTGTTAATGCACCCCTTTCCTTACGAAGATGGACGAGGGGGAAGAGATGCCAGTTTACCTGGAGGAGTGACTCGAGAGTACGTCTATTTGTATATGCCATGTCCCTGGATGTGGTACCTTGTGTTATTGAACCTTCAAGTCGTGGCACTGCACATATGCAGACCCGGCAGGACTTCCTGGACATATCAGAAACGGCAGAAGAAAGAAATTAGTAATAATAATAATCAGCCCAACCACACATGCAGTTTAATTATACCTAAGAAAGGAATGTGCAGAAGCAGCATAGTAAAAACGTTGCCCCTGAGCAAAGATCAGATACTCGCCCCCAAACATGTAAACCACCCCCAGCCTTGCACAATCAACGGGCGCGAGCACAGTCTGGCCACACCAACAAGGAAAAGAAAGGGGGCACCCGAGACATCTCCAGCAGATGTCGGGTGGCGAAGCATCCCCATCCAAGCGAATATAAAGCCTCGCAATTAGGAAATCATCAGATAGTTCAGGGCAGCTCGCCTCAGCACAAGTCATGCTGGAGTTCTCTGCCAACGCCTCCTCCTGAGAAACCACTGCCAAAGGACTAGCTGCCCTCCGATCAGCGACAGACTGTCAGCCGCGGTACCCCGGCAGGACTGCCAACCAACTGCTGCAAACCGAAAAGCAGCCCAACAACCTCTACACCAGGCGTCGAAAGAAGACATCTTGGGCACTATCTTAACAGCCATCTTGCAAGATAGCACCAACGCACCTACAGCTAAGTGGTACCCTGGTCCACTAAGGATACACAGTATACCCCAAGGCGAGATCTAACCTCCAGAAACTCAAATTGTTCTATCATATCAACAGGCCCCTTCACCTGTCATTCTAATTAACTTCCGTAAGGACAATCAACTGTCAAACACAGGAGTACAAGCCACCATATTTATTTTCATACGAATATATACAAAATTAATATAACCACTGTTTATTTCTTCTTGAGTGTAACTTCTGCTATCCTTTTTCAACTATACAACTTCACCCCTGTAACTGTCACAACCCAGGAGAGGGGCAGGTGACCGCGTTATGATTAATAGACTTCCGATCGTAGAACAGGACAATGGGTCGTCCCATAAATGAGGACAGCCCGCTCGTCAGATCACACACACCTTAACAGTCCACCCATACTACGAACGAGGTACGGCACGGTACCAAGTGCGTAGGACGGTAGAGCCCCCCACTAGAAACACACATGACGAAGAGGTTAGGCCAGGCAAATCAGTTAATCTAATCCACCCACTGCGTATAGACCTGCCAGAAGGAGTGACAGGCCTGACGAATCTCGACCTAGCTACCTCTGGGCATACTAATCAGGGTAACGGCTTTGGCCTCATTCTTGAGCGACCGAGCACTAGTGTCTCTCATATGCCGTTCACCCACAGTAGGGGCGGGGCATACAGTCGGGCGAGCATAAGGCAGAGGCTGTCCTCTCTGCTGGCCAGCCGCTAGATAATAGCCCCAAACCCAACCAACCATATCAGATACTGAAAGTACAGGTGAGCAACATTATATTACATTGGGGTAACTTTTTATAATGCTATTTTGGTATAATTTTAGGCCCAGTGTATTTAGAAGAAAAAACTGGTTTTAAAAATGAAATTGTACCTGTAATATATTTGAATGTTGTATCTCTGAAATTTCGTACTATATAAAATTAAATTAAGAAACTAGTCTTATTTCACTGTGTGCGTGTAAAAGGATTCCTGAGGCAAAGTATTCCATATTTTCCCCTATGCCCTTAATTTATTCTGGTTTTGGATGGATGAGGAGTTTTGAGTAGAGCTGGGCGGGATCCCGACTTTTCGGGAAAAATTCGGGAAATATATTTTTCGAAAAGGTCGGGCGGGAAATAATTTTTCCCGTAAATTTTTCGGGATTAAAATTATTTAAGCTATTTTGCTGTTATATCTGTGTTCTATAACACACATGTAAGAGAGGGCCTACATGGCCCTAATCTTGCCAGCATAAGTAAATAAGAAATACATGCAAGTTAACTTACCTATCAGTATTAATGGTTTCATATAAATATAATGCATACAAAGTTTGCCACCAGTTGTCGCATGTAAACAAACTTCTGTGTGCCATCTTAAAATAAATAACTGCTCATCACTCTAAATGGTATTTCCATTTCGCTAATTGTATTTTATCTGCCGTCCGTCGCTTTAAAAGTGAAACACTTGTTATAGACTCGTGAAGTAGGCCCTGTATATTTTTAAAACAAAAGTATTTTTTATTGATATAATGGCGCTCAGTTGTACGTGAATAAACATTTTCCTCTGCACGTATTTTAGCAGCTGAATTAATGAACACTGCTCACAAGCATTAAGAAAGTAACGCTTGGAATCTTAAACCCGTATTGTTTTAAGAATCAAGATGGCTATGAAACGAGTCCTACTTTTCACGCACTCTTATTAACTTTGTTTAATTTTGCGAACTTCTTATAAACGTCACCAAATAATTCCATTGCGGGCCGAAAGGCATATCCAACGCATACACGTGAAATTACATTTGAATTGGTGTGAATGCAATTGCATTCCCACGTAAGTTCATAACAATCAGAATTATCGTGCATTTCTACGGCCATGTGATTCTTGTTCTTGTAGGTTATACGGCCGTGGAACAGTTGCCGAACGCGACTCATCTTCTTCATCTAAGGTGGTATTTTATTGGCCAGCACTTCACGTGACGTATAATGTCGCCCAATGATAGTCGTTGTTAGGAACAGTGCTGCTCGTGTTTTTTATTTTGTTAATCACCCGTACGTGTTATTTATTGCATGATGTAACACATTTAAATTTTTATTCAGAGATTATTTTTTATCAATAAACTTGTAGTTTTGAATGAACGTTAAAATATTGTGTGTGATTTGTAGTGCGGTAACCTATACCTATGACACGTTAATTTGTTACTAAACATTATTTTTAAGTTTGTTTTTAATGTTTTATTTACTCACTCTACAGTTTGTTTACGTAGTTCGTTAGAAGCAATATGGATATAACAAATAGTGGTTGCATAATTTGACATAATACCTTAATATTTAAGTTTTTATTTGTACATTTCGTTAATTTTCTAGCATAATGAAAAATTCTCGATCCCGTCCCGTTTCCCGCGGGAAATTATTTTTCCCGCCCGAAATTTTCCCGAGTTTAAATTACCTTTCCCGCCCAGCTCTAGTTTTGAGCTGTTTAAAAGAAAGAATTTGAACCAATATTTTTCTTATTAGTTTGCCAACTGGTGAGTTGTTGGTGGTTACTGGACTTGGACAGTAGAGAGTTGGCGCTCGCGATACCCTGGAGTCCCCGAAGGGGAGTGAAGATGCAGCGAGAGCTGGTTACCTGCAGACGTACGGGCTGCTCGATGCTCTGGAAGGGGATGACCTTGATGGGGCAGTGCTGGCCAGGCACCAGCAGGATGCCCAGGTCATTGCAGCAGAATTCAGACAGGACATAGCCCCAGCGCTTTGCCAACGATAAGCTGCAGTGTTGCACATAGTCTCCGTCCTCGTGGAACTGCAACCATTACCTATACCTCGTGCTACTGCCACACTATCGCTAACCTACTGTATTTTACGTGACTAACACAACACAAACAAGTTATCCCTCATGGAAAAACATACAATTTGATATAGGATACCCATCATCTAATGTGAGTACTCAATTTAAAACAACAAAATTCTTTACATAACAGTACAACCCTTTAACGAAGTTCTCCTTTAAAAAGGTTCCCTGCATAATATGTTTACATAACTATGCAACTGTCTACAAAAACAACAAAGTAATTTGACCATCTTAAGATGTTTTCCTGGTTAATAAACCTAAAATTCATTCAATTCAAAAACTTTTTAAGAGTTTTACTGTATTTACATAAATAATAATTTAATCTTTCACTATCTCAGTTTATTTTCTTATACATTGCTACCAACATTAACATTACACTTTTCACACCATGTTAAGCAACATGGCACTCTCTATACAGCTGTAAGTAATGCTAAAAATGTACTGCGAACACATGCTGAATAGGATATGTTATTACATCAGCGTCAGTTATTTTGACTATAAGCCACCGCGTTCAGCCCTACCTAATCGGATGAGCATAATGACCCACGAAAGCCGCGCATAAACAATACACGTGCAACACGAGTGGAAGGTACTCACGGGGCAGGCGAGACCAGCCGAGAGGGAGAAGATGTCGCGCTCGAGCTCGGCCTGGGCAGCGATGACGGAAGGCAAGCCGGTCTTGTCCTGGCCAGGGATGAGAGGAGGCAAACCTAACTTGCGCCTCTTCTCCCGTGCACATGCGTTGCGCAGCTCGTACAGAAGCTTCGTCAGCTCGTAAACACGGATGGTGTACTTCTCCCCTGCCAGTCAACACGAGCACTTCAACAACTCTCTCCACACAAAGTCCCCACTGCAGCTCTACCACAAGCACTTCAACAACTCTCTCCCAAACAAAGTCCCCACTGCAGCTCTACCACAAGCACTTCAACAACTCTCTCCAAACAAAGTCCCCACTGCAGCTCTACCACAAGCACTTCAACAACTCTCTCCAAACAAAGTCCCCACTGCAGCTCTACCACAAGCACTTCAACAACTCTCTCCAAACAAAGTCCCCACTGCAGCTCTACCACAAGCACTTCAACAACTCTCTCCAAACAAAGTCCCCACTGCAGCTCTACCACAAGCACTTCAACAACTCTCTCCAAACAAAGTCCCCACTGCAGCTCTACCACAAGCACTTCAACAACTCTCTCCAAACAAAGTCCCCACTGCAGCTCTACCACAAGCACTTCAACAACTCTCTCCAAACAAAGTCCCCACTGCAGCTCTACCACAAGCACTTCAACAACTCTCTCCAAACAAAGTCCCCACTGCAGCTCTACCACAAGCACTTCAACAACTCTCTCCAAACAAAGTCCCCACTGCAGCTCTACCACAAGCACTTCAACAACTCTCTCCAAACAAAGTCCCCACTGCAGCTCTACCACAAGCACTTCAACAACTCTCTCCAAACAAAGTCCCCACTGCAGCTCTACCACAAGCACTTCAACAACTCTCTCCAAACAAAGTCCCCACTGCAGCTCTACCACAAGCACTTCAACAACTCTCTCCAAACAAAGTCCCCACTGCAGCTCTACCACAAGCACTTCAACAACTCTCTCCAAACAAAGTCCCCACTGCAGCTCTACCACAAGCACTTCAACAACTCTCTCCAAACAAAGTCCCCACTGCAGCTCTACCACAAGCACTTCAACAACTCTCTCCAAACAAAGTCCCCACTGCAGCTCTACCACAAGCACTTCAACAACTCTCTCCAAACAAAGTCCCCACTGCAGCTCTACCACAAGCACTTCAACAACTCTCTCCAAACAAAGTCCCCACTGCAGCTCTACCACAAGCACTTCAACAACTCTCTCCAAACAAAGTCCCCACTGCAGCTCTACCACAAGCACTTCAACAACTCTCTCCAAACAAAGTCCCCACTGCAGCTCTACCACAAGCACTTCAACAACTCTCTCCAAACAAAGTCCCCACTGCAGCTCTACCACAAGCACTTCAACAACTCTCTCCAAACAAAGTCCCCACTGCAGCTCTACCACAAGCACTTCAACAACTCTCTCCAAACAAAGTCCCCACTGCAGCTCTACCACAAGCACTTCAACAACTCTCTCCAAACAAAGTCCCCACTGCAGCTCTACCACAAGCACTTCAACAACTCTCTCCAAACAAAGTCCCCACTGCAGCTCTACCACAAGCACTTCAACAACTCTCTCCAAACAAAGTCCCCACTGCAGCTCTACCACAAGCACTTCAACAACTCTCTCCAAACAAAGTCCCCACTGCAGCTCTACCACAAGCACTTCAACAACTCTCTCCAAACAAAGTCCCCACTGCAGCTCTACCACAAGCACTTCAACAACTCTCTCCAAACAAAGTCCCCACTGCAGCTCTACCACAAGCACTTCAACAACTCTCTCCAAACAAAGTCCCCACTGCAGCTCTACCACAAGCACTTCAACAACTCTCTCCACACAAAGTCCCCACTGCAGCTCTACCACAAGCACTTCAACAACTCTACTGCAGCTCTACCACCAGCACTTCAACAACTCTCTCCAAACAAAGTCCCCACTGCAGCTCTACCACAAGCATTCTTTCGAAAAGGGACAGGGTAGTGAGACAAAACCCTAGCCCAAAATTTTGTTTGTAATTTCACAGTGATTTAAGGGGCTCTGCAAACATGGAATTGAAATGGTGACTCAATGTTAAAAACTCCTTCCCAATGCATCAATTTTAAATATATGTAACTGATAAAAAAATTTCTCTAAGAATATACTGACAGTAAATAGTTTCCAAAATATTTCATTTATTCCTATTTTATTGCAATATGCAAACAATGTTAAACTATAGAAAAATTTTTTTTAAACACAGCTGGCAAGATTTTTTAACATGCCAGCTTGTCTTGAGAAATGACATGGAAAATAATTTTTGTTTGAAATGGTTATCTTCAAAACTGAATCACTGGGAAGGAATTTCTGTAACATTAATCCCGCATTTAAACTGCGTTGCCGCAGGCCTGGTAGACAACAGCTGTGGTATGTGAACTATATTGTGTGTGTGGTCGTGGAACTATAGAGTGCGCAGTGCACATGCATCCAGTACCTCGCAAGCAGTCCGGTAGCATTCCCAGGAGCAGTGAATACCAAGATGGCAAAGTGGTAAGTTCGCAGATGATGAGCCTACATCGTTATCCTTGTCTCTCGAGTACTTATCAATAAAATCACACAACACTTGGTCCTCCGTGACCGGATTTCGTATCCAGAGATTGTGGGTGCATAACTGTGATAAAGTTTTGTTCATTTTTACGTGCACGGCGTAAATGTAAAGTGTACGACGTGTGTGAAGTGACTGCGTCGTCGCTCTGAATCCACTCTTGCAACTCGAGCATCCTCAGATAAATTTAATTTTTTTTTTATCTTACTTCATTATTATGTAATCAAATCTTCAGTTTTGGTGGTCTTTTTTGTTGAAGATGTAAGGTTTGGTGTTTCCATTGTTTCTCGTTCATTGATATTTTTTGGCATGAGGATGAGTAATTACATGTCTGTATCTTGTTTCTTACTTGAACGTTGAGGAGTGTTTTCGCAAATATATTTATGTTGCATCAGACACATCGACGAAACTTATTAGCTCATTTGGCATTGTGCCGATCACGTGCATTATATTTGTTTCCTTACGTTTTGCCGTTATTTTGTTTGATGTTGTGACCTTAGCCATGGGGTTTAAGATATTTTTGCTTAAGTTCAAGCTCCAAGAAAGTAAGCTTAAACACATAAATGATAGGACACAAGAACTGATTAAGGCCCCCAAAGTCATGCTGAAGGTTGTTCATGAAGTGAATGAGTTTGGTTCACAACTCAATGCTATTGAAGGTGCAGTAAACAAAGTGTGCAACAAACTTTTACGAACAGATTCCTTGGAGGATTTGGACAAACATGTGTTTACCGCAAAGCACGAGTCCTTGTTTGCCCAGTTGTCCGACACACAATGTCTCGTAACCTCATTTCTGTCCTCTCATGTTGTACAAGCTTCTTCCACATCTTCTCTTGCCGCCCCGTCTGCAAATGTACATCTCCCGAAAATTAATTTGCCATCCTTTTCAGGTGAGTGGGACGAATGGCCCATGTTCTCCCATCTGTACCAGGCGATGATTCATGACAACCGGGGATTAGCTGATATTGAGAAACGGAGGCATGGAGTCTGCGGTTTGTGGCTGGTTCTGGTTCTTCGTGGTCTGGCTTTGGGCTCTCTGAAGGGGTTCAGTTCCTGCTCCGTCCAGGGCTCATCCTCCTGCTCTTCGTCCACCCACATACTTGGGGTGTCTTCGGCAGGTCTTTCAGTTCCAGGGGGGCAAGGTCTCAACTGCCCCCTGGTCGCTTTTCTCACCCGGCCTCTCTCGTGTTCGGCCCAGTAGACATTTTCTTGTCTACCGACAATGGTATACGGGTCCCTCCCACTTCTGGGCTAGCCTGGCGCTAAATTTGTGTTGGCCGCGGCTAAGAGAGTAATTCTTGAGGAGGACCTTGTCTCCTACATCGAAGGCCCTGACTCTGGTCTTGGGTTTCAGGTACTTCTGACTGATATATTTCTCTTGGGCCTTCTGGGCTTGCTGCAATCACTTGCGGTTTTCACTTATCTGTTTCTTGAAACAGGACGGCTCCTAGCCCATCCTGGCAGGCATCTGTCTGTAGTCTGTCGTATCAAGGGCCGGCCTTCTTGTGGTCGATTTAGCACGGGGAAACGGCTCTTATGTTATGGAAAACTGACTCCTGTTCGGTCCCCACTTCCATCTAGCTTCCTTTTCCCGTAGGGGGTTTAACGGCGCCATAAGCTGTGCCATGTCTGGAAGGAATTCTTGCAGCCAGTTGCATAGCAGCCCCAAGAATCTCCTTAACTCTTTCTTCGTGGTGGGTTCTTCAGCCTCCAAAATGGCACAAATACTTCTTGAAGAGCCTTGCCTGAAGGGCGAACTAGAAGAGCACGAGAGCAACAAATTAGGTAGTCGTGACAACAACTAAACCCTAACTGAAGCTGGTGGTGTTCTGAAGGGACATGAGGGGAAGTATGGAGTGAAGCAAGAGTCAAGTGTAAGGGGGGAACGACGAATCTTCTGGGGCTGCAGTGCATGCTGGCATCTGTTGGTATCTCGCGAGGAGAGTGGAAGAGAGTAGACTGAACAGAGAGCTCCAGCACATGTGGTGGTGGAGCGAGCTGCCGGAATTTAACTGCCATTTTGCGGCGGTGCAGTGACATATCTTCTCCTGCGTTGGGGGTGTCTTCGGCCTTCGGGTAGCTCCAGCGGGGGTGGCTTCTCCCTTGCAGGTGGAGGCGTACTTGCTGCTATCTCTTGAGGCGGCTGGAAGCAGACCTTCCTGTTGTGCGGGCTGCATCGACTGCGCGAGCTCAGGTGCAGTTTCGCTGGTGTTGTTTACTAGTATGTTCCCATTTCACAGGCTTTATGTAAGGCAGGGGCAAATTAATATATCCTTCCCTCGGGCGCATTACGGTCTCCAGGTATCCCCCAGGTTATAGGAGACGTAATGTTGGCTTGGATAGCTGCCGTTCAGGGTTATATAACTTTTAGAGTACGTGACAAAATGGAGTTGAAGCGAAAAAAAAGTCTATATACACGTCACGCGTCAACGTGCTTGCCAGTCGGCAGACCAGACAGTTGCAGCACGCAGTTGTCAATCAGACAGAAGGCCCTTTCTTGGGGCCTCGCGTACCCTATCAGAGAATGGGCACATCAAAGGAACCACTATGGCTGCTCTATACTATGTGCATGCAATTCCCAGCGCTGCATACTGGTCACAAGACACTCACGCGTGCCGTCAGGCAGGTTCTCCAAGAAGCTCCTGACGACCAGATCGTTGTCCTTGTTGAAATGGAACATCTCCCTGCTGTAGTAAGTGTAGATGGGGGGTAGCGTGATGGGTTTATTGGTCTGCCTGTACATGCGCACTGCCTCAACGAAGCCTTCTTTTCCCTGGAACAATGATGCAGCCCCGTAAGCGCACACCAAACACCAGCTACAGTCTGTTCATGGTAAAGTTAGCACTTAAAAAAATCACTACTCATAACTACGTACTACACCTACGGTAAACATGGACTTGCAAGCCCTCAATTAAGTTGGCAGCAAATTAAAAAAATACGTTTCTACAGTGTTTAGATGTGTCAACCGTTTGTCAAACCTAACAATAGTATTTTGTATAAAATTAAGTAGTTTTCATTAATTTTCGGTAGCGACTGTATTCATCTCACCATTTTCGATAAAATCATAGACAAACAAATATACAGAGCTAGAAAAACAGTAAATCTAAACTTGAATGAATGTTTATTCTCATTCACTACAGTTGTGGTTTTTATCTTTTAAGGACAATTCTGAAGTATTTTTTTACTGGTACATATAGTCTTTTATAACAGCCTGTTTGGTCTGTTACATGCCCCAACGAGTGATAGTTCTATGGGCCATATGCATACGGTCAGTTAATTTGTAGTTTAATTGACATAAGATCTCTCATTTAAATACCGTCCTTTTCAACAACTAACTTTCTCAGACTGCGGAAAATAGAGTATATATTTTACTTAGAGCATAGTTAAGGAGGTTAGTATTTCATTTTTAACAATACTTAGTAGAGAGGCTACTTTCATCTAAGTATAGGCCGAATGTTATTCACAATATCTACAACAAAGTAAAATGTTTTGTCATTTGTTGTTTGATTTTCTTTTTCAATTAAAAACGACATAACAGATCTGTCCAAAATTTTCAGGTAAGAAAAACTTGGTTTTTACCATTGACATGTGGCAGGCAACACTAACCCTGTTGCACATTTTGCAAAACACATGATACAGAGATACATTTTAAACAATTTAATAAAAACCTGATAAAAATTTTAAGATTGATGCGACTTGAAAAAGTCGGTAGTTCTTCGGGCAGCGTGACGTTCTGCGAAGGTGAGACATGAAACCTGGTGGCTCTAGGACAGAGCAACACCGGGCAAGTGTAATGGCAAGAGAGAGTCTCAAATTGAGGACTGCGGGTCCTACTTATACTCGGCTCACAGGGCCAGCGCGGAGTTTGCGGGGCGTGGAGAGAGACACAAAGTAGAGAGTAACTGAGCGCGGCGGAGACTTCCCCTCACGTGCCAGGCGCTGGAGGGGTAGACGGCGACGTGATGTGAAGCAGGTTGCAGTGCAGCAGGCAGCAACAGCTGGGCAAACCATCCTGACTTGGAAGGCGCCCTGTGGCGAGGCTAGAAGAGAGAATGATGTCACTCACGGGGTGTCAAACTGGCCTAACAGTGTAATTATTTTCTCAAGTGCTGCATCTATGGCCGAGCTCCTACATGTTTACATATTACGCGCGATGAGGATTTTTTTTATGAACAATAGTGAACAAATTATTGCACGAGTGAAAAGCTATTCATTTATTCTCTTTTTTTTTTACCCCCTTGGAAACTAATATACTGTATGTTGACAAATTTCTGAACATGTTTTGGGGGTAAAATTCTTTTTTAATGCCAATATCTCTTAAATAGTCGCACTCCACTTTCTGTAGTAGTTTGTTTTTGTACAAATGTGCAATCTATACATGCCTAAAAACAATATTTCGCCACCTAGTGTTAAAATGTGAGTGCGTGTTTGTTTTGCAATACTATAAACAACATTTTACTGGAAAAGTGGCTTTTTTTAGCGCATTAAAGTCTAATATGCCATATTTCGCGTAAAAACTGAATTTTGTGACAATTTCGCATTTATCGTTGTTTATTTGTGATTGCGAAAAGTCCATGGCCCTACTGATACCCGATATTAAGTATCGGAACCACCCGAGCTACCCTGCTGTGAGGTAATCATCTACGGGCTGTGAAGGAGGGTGAGATGCCACTCCCACCTCGCTGCGGCCTGCTGTGACAGGCGTATTGCGGGTCACAGAATTACCAGCTTTGCAGGGGCCACACTGCAGCTCCACCTTGTATTTAAGTATTTAAAATCGTTTAAAAGCAAAATGGAATCGGATGCAAGATGATAACCTCAAATGTCATGCAATTCTGCAAGTTTTGGCAAGAAAATTGAGTTATTGGGACAGAATATTAATTTCAAACATGGAAAACCACATAACCAAAACTTGCGAGAAAAAGTGGGAGATACAAATGTCCAAGTGGGAGATTGGGTGTAAAAGCGGGTGCCTGGCCTAAAGCCATAGGTTTGGTAGGTATAAAATTTTTGCATTGTTTACGATAATCACAACTGATATAACATGGAAGTGCTAGAACTTAAAAGTCAAACAACATAAGTGTTATGTTCAAACATACATTCTTTGGTTCCTATTTTTGTTGGAAGAGCTGGTAGTGTTGAAAAACTGAAGGCGCCACGTGACCCATCAACACCACTTTTGTTACCTCACTCGTGGAAATTTAGCAGCATTTGTAGCTGCAATCTGGAGGTTTGAGGGACCCAGAGGGTGGATGTTACAGCCACAATGGCAATTTGAACCTCTGAGACATAAATTTACACTGCACAGGATCTGAACTCTCCAAAAGAGAAACAACATACCAACAAAAACTCCTTTATTTCTCTGTCAATCTTGTTGAAATCTCTTTCAGAATTCTTTCTGTCTGGTGGGCAAGGCAGGTTGTGCGTCTTTTTGGAATATTCCATTGCGTCTCGAAATGAGCCAGTCGGAAATTGACCTGTAACCAACAAAGTACATTTACATCATGTCACAAGAGCATAACCGGTCAATGGGTCAAACACAAAAACTCAGCCCTCCAAGACACCCCATAAACTTACACACACATACATGCTATTTATATTTACTCTTCTTTGTGTAAATTTGCTCATACACCGTTATTAACAGTTATAATTGACTCGTACCCCTTTATTTGTTGATGGAGGGTGTAAGGGGTTATAAACGCCTTTTTCTTATAGATCCCTTATTACTGAGACCGGGAAAATACCCAATGGGAAGCCATAATTTTTTAGTTCAGAAAAAAAAAATTCCATAAAAATAAATAATATTGAAGTTTGTAATGTCTTGTTTTGGTTAAGCACATATGAGCGGTGTCATAAGAAAAAACTGATGTTTTCCATTTTTATTATATTATACACACACAAATGACAGGGTTGTGCAAATGTAACATTTTATATCACAAAAACACAAAAAGAAAACTAAAAATATGTTCTCAACTTTCATGAAACTATCACAAAAATTAATTTAATGAAAGTTTAATGAATTTTAAAACATTTTAGCAAGAAGTTCATGCTTAATCATCTCTGGTGCAAACTAGCATGTTTTAAAACAGAAATGTTAATTTCATTTCGAAGACAGATGTCTTCTGAATCAAATTATGCTGGAGAAGCATATACTAACCACCCCTTGTCAATAAAGATATTAAAAACATTGACTGGCACAAGATTTTACTGAGTCCATGTTTTAATCATCTCTGGCGTAAAATAAAATAAAATAAAATCAAAGTTAAAAGAAACATTACTCTAATTCAATATGCAGATGTCTTTAGCCTAAAAGTATACCCGATAACCTCACTTTGAAACAAATAAAAGTTTCTAACTCCATGCACTAAAATTTAAAACAAATTAAATTTTGTCTGTAACGAACGGCCATCAGTATTATTAATATACAGAACACACAGGCATTTACTTTCCACACTACATTTTGCTTTATTTCGCTTAAAAAAAAAGTGATTTTTCTGAACTCACATTGTCTTGCCTTCTCTACCCTCAAAAACTGAACCCACGAAAACTTACATAAAATATTCACATCACTATAAGGGAGCACAGAATAGAATTGCTCAAAGCAATGAGGTTCAAGGGATGGGCAGAGAAGCACCTACCTGGGTCCAGTATTTTGTGGTAGAAGTCCTCCAAGCCGTTGGCCAGACTGAACTTGACCAGTCCCACCTCGGCAGGGTAGTACACACCTTGGTCCGAGGCACAGAAGTAATTGACGTGCATGAGGAAGAACGGACAGTAGCCCAACTCTGGAAAAGGAATGCACATTGCTGCAAGGGGAATGTTCCACGTAGCAAGGCAGTGGCCTTATCGTACCAGAGCCCGGCCATTTACTCTTCAAGTATGAGGGCCTGTTTCATAATATACCATAATGTGAAATGTTACAAGTGAATTCTCCCAAAACTTGTAGGGGAGTGTGGGGGGTAAGAATGGGGTACGGGGGAGGATGTGGGGTAAGGACGGGAGGATGAGGCTCGTGGTACGAGGGTGTACGGGGAGAGGACAGGGGGGAGAGGACAGGGGTTGTTGCTTCATAAACTTACAAATGGAAATCTGCAAGCCATAGGGATTGGGTTGTGTCCACATGCAATGCTTATACAGTGAAACCACCTTTTACATTTCCCAAGGTTGCAGTGGTACAGTGGCTAGAGCACTCTCCTCCCAACAAGGCAAACCGGGTTCAATTCCCAGCAGGGTTGCTTCCGAATTTTTGCATGTGAGATTTGTGCCGGACAATGTCTGGCTGACGAGTTTTCTCAGGGATATCCATTTCTCCCACCCTTGCATTCCGGCGCTGCTCCACGCTCACTTTGCTTCATCCTTGTAGGCTCTCAAGACCCTGGCCACCGAAACCTCTCCACTCCACAGTCAAGGTTACCATGGAAATATTTTCTAACTGCAGGAAATTATAAAGAGAGGGAAAATCTGACAATGAGCATTACATCACAAATATAGGTCCCAAGTAATAAACAGAAACTCCCCTGCCCCGCTAAAACCTTTTTGTTCTCCCAACAGTACGAGATATGCTTTCATTCAACTATAAAGACTTTTTTTTTTTTTTTCACGAAATACAAAAATTTGAACAAGAAGTTATGTTAGCCACTGGACAAGCATTCAGCATGAATGGAACTTACCGCCTTTCATCTCTAGGGTGGCAATGATGCCTTCAATGGTTTTGTTCATCTCCATCAGCTTATCTTCCTTCTCCTGTTTGATGCGTTCCACCTCGGCGTAGCTCTGACCAGACGTAGTGAACTTGGATTCCAGGTCAGACATCTTCTTTAACTTCAGCTCCTTTGCCATCTCTGTGTACTTCTCCTTTTCAGATGCAGGCAGTTTCTAAAAAAAATAAAAAAAACTCTCTCTTTATGCAATGCTAGTCCTGGGAAGAAAAAATTTTTGAAAATGAGAAACACCTTTAAGAAATAAAAACCTTGTAGCAAATGGGTTAAATGCATGCACAGAAAAATATATAACTAAGAAGCTGATGGCTCAACAAATGACAATAAGGTGTTGACAATAGCAAAAAACAATTACCTAGCAAATAAGTATCTTATTTAAAAGCCAAACCTTGCTTGAGAAACATTTTCACACTGAAAAAGAACATGGTATATAGAACTTCAATTACATTTTCCCCTTAAATACAGTAATTTATTCAGGTCGCATCATTTTCCATATGTTTATAATGTATTAAATTGATGTAATTTTGAATGGAATTTAACACGGTTTCCTTTGTCTTCAATCCCCACAGTACTCAACATTTAAAAATTCCTACACTGCAGTCTAGTTTATGAAACACATTCATATGCATACTGAGTGTGCAATGATATACCTGACCTGTAACAGTGTTTCATTGGAACGTAGAAGTGTCAATCCTGAACATGTTTACTCAAGGATAAAATAACGTATAGAGTATTCACGGTAAAGTGAGCACTTTTGAAAGCCCTCTCATTAGGAATAATAGCCAATAACTACATTTTATTTTAGCCTTGGACGTTAACTTCCGAGTGCGGTGGAATATACACACTGTGTTTATTACTTACATTAGAATAATTACTTTAAAAAGTGGTTAAAGGATAAAAAAAAATGGCTACAAGGAAAAAGTAACTAGAACCTCAAAAGTGCTTGATTCACCGTGAACGGCCTTTATCAGATCTGCGGCGGGATTGTAGACCAAAGGATAACTAAAATTAAGAAAAAAATATTATTCTGTGATTTAGAGATATATAAAACTTGAAATTTCACTGGAGAAATCAAAGGAAACGCATGCTACAAGTTACTGTATACAGGCAATAGTGGAAAATCTCATCTTTAAATTTGTTAAAATATTTTTTAATTACTGCAAAAAAAATGATGAGATTATCATAAAATAGAGTGTATGTCAATTTCTGGACTATATGGGTATACAGATTACGGGTTTAAATGAAATTATTTTATTTACTTATTTGTGAAATCTTAAATTCTGTCTTCTATTTTATAGCTTAACTCACAAGTCCCAACAGTGAGCAGATTTGTAAATTTTAATCCAAACTCTCATTTTGTAGGAAATGCAGAATTTTATTTTCCGGATTATCCATTTTAAGATTTAAGCATTAAATTTAATAATTTTATTACTATATGCACTGCCGTTTAGTATTTTAAAATGTTAATAGGTTTTCTTCCTTGAATTTTATAATACAGGATGTCCACACTGAAATTCTATTTTTGGAATTCTCAGACTTTTCCGTTTTCCAGGCACAATCTTACCATTTTAACTGACCCATTGTCAGGATTGAAGCCTTCCAATATCACATTGTTCCACCGCAGACAGAACAAATATGCTATCAGTGAAGTTGAATTACATTACACTGCTACAGACCACGCAAGCAGGACCAACATATTCAGCCCACCCATATTTCTCGCAATACGCTCTACTGACTTCACAAGAGTGCCCATTACAAAAACACTAGTACTTTATTTCGTATGTGAAGGCTCTATGTCACTTGGTAAAGATGTATTATTGTCACTTCACAAACTTAAAAACTGAAATTTTAAAACATGTATGCTCACAACTACAGTACACTGCATTCACAAAACAAACAACTTTTGCAAAGTAGCAATTATTCACATTTTCCCTGACCTAGGTGAAAATTCCCTGAATTTTCACTTTTGCGTGAAATTCCCCATGGGTGGACCTGATTAAGCCACTTTAATATTAAGTGTGTATTATTTCGTTAAGTTATATCTATGGTTGATTCTTGTAAAAGTTTTTGAATGTTAATTGTCAGCCCATCATAAGCTAGGGCTTTCCAGAATATATATTAAATACGGATGGCTGCCTGATGCAATTATTCGTATTCCACGTGTTCAGAGGCGTGGATTTAAAGCTATTTATGTCTGGGTGAATGAGAGCTTGTTCTCAAATGCATTTATTCTTAATCTGAAGCATCCATCGGCTGGTGTTCCCGAGACATCTATAACATGAAAGAGGACACCATCGACTGCGGCGTCAATCTACATTCGCTGAGGCAGCAAGCTTTGAAAACAAGTGAATGTAGTCTATCTCTGTCTGAAAATTATCAAAGTGTAAATGTTCTACTCACATTTTCAAAGATTCCCACGTAATATACCGGAGGTAACTGAGATGAAGAACTATTAATCATGCAAATGAGCTATGCAGAGAACATGTTCAATTATGCACCTTTGAACTTTATACAGTAGACTCTCAGTTCTGAATACTGGGTTTAAGAAGGCAGCGATTTTGCGAGGCCATTCTCAGGAACCGTAAAAAAATCATAAAAATTGTTGATAAAATACCAAAATCCCCGAAAAAAAATGCAATAAATCACAATAAAAACTGATTAAAAATACATTCGCGAGTTCACAGCGATAAAATACATGGGTTGTAGTGTTACTACTCGTAATTTGCATGCTGAGAGATAAAAAAAATAACAGCGAAAATCGAAAGAAAACTGATGCAGTTGTGGTTTGAAACGAGCACGCTGCTCTGCACCTGAAGGGAAGGCTGCCCGCGCGATATGCGAAGGAACAACGGCAGTAACTCTTCTACACCCTCCCCCCCTTCCCATGGCTGCTCCAATATGCAGTCTCCGCGCCCAGCCTAGTTATCTCGCCCGCCCATCGCCCGCATGGCGACAAGTCTGGCCAATAATAGCGTGAGGGCGTGGTAAGCAACGTTTCCGCTGCGGGCGAACGGGAAGGGGAAGATGTGCCCAGGAATGTTGGGGGAGAAAGGGGCGTGAGTGAGCACTTTGTTTGCCTGCTGCCGTGCGCCCGAGTGTTACGCATGAAAGAAAAAAGAAGACTACCAGCGAGCGACACCTGCTCTACAGCTTAGCTGGCTGCACTGCTAATACATTTTCTTGCATGAGCGTGATACGGTAGTATGTGAAGGAAAACATATAGTGGGTGGAAAAAAAGTGTAGTCATACTTTTGAGTTTGAGTTAAAAGTAAATAATTATGCAGGATAAGATGGAAAACAAGTTGTCACGAGAAAATATATCGATCCTGAAAGTGTCATACGGTGATGAACTAAGAATGTGAAACTAGACAAGATGCCGAAAAATAAACATGCCCTTCCTCAGGCCGTGCTCTAATTCGTTTGAAGTTTTGTTTTTCGTGATTTGTATTTAGCATTTAGTAAGATTTAGTTGGAACACTACGACAATGAACTGTCCAGCACGCCATGCTGGTAATATTTTGGTGTTATCATGATTCCAAAATTAAAGTCCACTAACTCTTAACATAAATTAATTATTCCCGAAAGTTGTTAGAGAGTCATTTAAATTTAAAATTAACGAAATAAAACCAATGTGACATGAAATTGTTACTTAACAAATAGGGATGGGGCGAATCCAGTTTTTCCTCGAATCTGAATTTACCCTCGAATGCATGTCTGAAATTATCAAATCCTGAACCCAAACACAAATCTCTGATTGTATGATATTCCATGTGATATTTTTGCACTGCAAAACAAACACGAGACTTTTGTGGCACTTTTTGCTGTGCATTTACTATTAAGTTTGGAGCAATTTTGTGGTAAATATCTGCATTTACTGTAAGTGTACATATTGGTGAAAATGATGTATGTTTCATACATCCTTTGTAAAATAACATTTAGTTTGACACAAATCTGTGTCACTCTAATACAACAAAACCTTCACAACGAATTGTTTGGGGCCGAAACGAAAATTACAATCTTTGGTATTTACCCATGAAGCACTAGCATTTTCCCAACGGAAATAAAAATGAAGCTGCAGCACTGGGACGTGGGTCAGGCAGAACTCGAGTCGTTCATGCATGCTGATGTATTGGGGTGGTTGCCAGCGGCAAGATAAGTACTGGCATCCACAGGTGTCACACCACACCTTGTTTGTGTTACGGGAAAAAACATAAATAAAATAGAGACTGTCTGTATGACTGTGGTTAAGGGTGCTTCAAACCAGGACGCGCCCAAGAAGAAAATGTGTGGGAGCGATAAAGGTTGTAGTAACACGCACATCACGCATTACACAGTCTTTACACTTGACTGTTCTTAACTCATGTAGATTATCCCGCAAGCCTTCTCCCCCCCNGTCATACTTTTGAGTTTGAGTTAAAAGTAAATAATTATGCAGGATAAGATGGAAAACAAGTTGTCACGAGAAAATACATCGATCCTGAAAGTGTCATACGGTGATGTACTAAGAATGTGAAACTAGACAAGGTGCCGAAAAATAAACATACCCTTCCTCAGGCCGTGCTTTAATTCGTTTGAAGTTTTGTTTTTCGTGATTTGCATTTAGCATTTAGTAAGATTTAGTCGGAACACTACGACAATGAACTGTCCAGCACGCCATGCTGGTAATATTTTGGTGTTATCATGATTCCAAAATTAAAGTCCACTAACTCTTAACATAAATTAATTATTCCCGAAAGTTGTTAGAGAGTCATTTAAATTTAAAATTAACAAAATAAAACCAATATGACGTGAAATTGTTACTTAACAAATAGGGATGGGGCGAATCTAGTTTTTCCTCGAATACAGGTCTGAAATTATCAAATCCTGAACCCAAACACAAATCTCTGATTGTATGATATTCCATGTGATATTTTTGCACTGCAAAACAAACGCGAGACTTTTGTGGCACTTTTTACTGTGCACTTACTATTAAGTTTGGAGCAATTTTGTGGTAAATATCTGCATTTACTGTAAGTGTACATATTGGTGAAAATGATGTATGTTTCATACATCCTTTGTAAAATAACATTTTGTTTGACACAAATCTGTGTCACTCTAATACAACAAAACCTTCACAACGAATTGTTTGGGGCCGAAACGAAAATTACAATCTTTGGTATTTACCCATGAAGCACTAGCATTTTCCCAACGGAAATAAAAATGAAGCTGCAGCACTGGGACGTGGGTCAGGCAGAACTCGAGTCGTTCATGCATGCTGATGTATTGGGGTGGTTGTCAGCGGCAAGATAGGTGCTGGCATGCACAGGCACCACACCACACCTTGTTTGTGTTACGGGAAAAAACATAAATAAAATAGAGACTGTCTGTATGACTGTGGTTAAGGGTGCTTAAAACCAGGACGTGGCCAAGACGAAAATGTGTGGGAGCGATAAAGGTTGTAGTAACACGCACATCACGCATTACACAGTCTTTACACTTGACTGTTCTTAACTCATGTAGATTATCACGCAAGCCTTCTCCCCCC
>NQII01001086.1:463559-507449 GCA_002778355.1 Clitarchus hookeri | reverse complement strand
CTCCTTTCTCCACGCCACCAGCAGCTTTTACTAAATAAGTAAAGAAAAATATAATGAAAAAAGAACGACAAGGACCTTAAAGATTGTAATAAATTATTACAAAAATGCTAAAATCTTGGAAGCGCAACATCGGTATGACACGAGAACTGCTTATTAACATTAAACGTAATCTCTGGATGTTCAGGAATAATTAAACATGTACATTCACCCTTTTAAGACACAATCAACCGTTCAAATACTATTCTACACAAACAAGTCACTTAGTATATTTCAAGAACATTATAACTTATTTTAATTAAAGCATTGAAAGGCAAACTGTGATTTACTACAACAGTTTCTCTAAACAGCACAACAAACCATGTTTCACAACACTTACACTCCAGGTATCACCGAAGTACGTGTAAGGATTCCCTTCAAAAGCATAACTACGCCTCATTTCATTCACAAAGAGGGCGAATGCATTTACTGCTGCCGGTTTTTTGGGCATCTTGATCTTGCTGTAAAAAAAAAAAAAAATCAGTACAGCGGTGTGAAAGTGTTTTTCAGCGCACTTACACAAAATTGTACAGCCCTCCAATGTCTACACATTCCACAACCAACCATTAAGACAACATTTATCCCTGGAATGATGATCATTCTGATGGAAGACTGACATGGCAGCTACATTTCAATCCAAAATAACGTTATTTTTAATTATATTGATGTTAGCTAAAGCTTGTTTTGTGTTTATGTCACTGTGGTGTTTGCCGGCAGTTAGTATTCGCCGAGCTGACAGAATCGTAAATAAAGTTGTTCAGAGTTTTAACTAATTTACCATTTGAAAAGTTCCTAACATTTCCCTGATTCCAAGACAAAAATTATTTTTTGTAGCACATCTCTACAACAAAATAACTACTCAAATATTGCAACGCAACGCACCTGAAGAAAACACCCTACGTGTATTAAACATTTCCTCCATAATAATAGAAGTTGTATTTGATACAATTCCAGTAATATACACAGTGGGTCATAGGTAAAGGAAAGTCACGATCGGTTACACATTTCATAACATGTCTCCACTGTAATCACAATTGATGAAAATTATAATCAGATTGAAAAAGTTATCAAGTTGACAAAAATACAACTACACAGCTAGAAATTACTATAACATTTAACAATTACCTTCCAATTCCAAAGTCAACGGGAAACCACATAATTAAATGGTTTGTGAATTAAATATCTGTATATATATATATGTATCTATATACACACACACATGCTAGCATGGGGCAATTGTGCACCCACTTCATTATATAGCAGTACATAATTTAGTTGTTGCATACACTTTGTTTTTGACACTTAGATTGGTAAATATTTTGATGTTAATTTCAATGTTTTATAGCTGCCAGAAAAACATTTTACAATTTAATTTATTTAATTTTTGAAGTTACTTGTAACATTTGTAAAACACTNTTCTGATTAAACTTATGTAGACCGCCCATCCTAAAGCAGATTATGGAAGAGAGCCATAATCAGTGTTTTAAATGTGCGCGGGCGATGGATGAGACCTAAAAGCACCAGCATATTAATTTTTTTTAGTGTTTCCTTTCAAGCCTACGGGCAGCTGTGTATTGTAGAATGGGTCTCATAGGTACAGATGGGGTAACCTATATAGGATATTAAGTAGTACCCCTAGTTGGCTAACATGTATGCTTATTGTCACGGTTCAGTTACAATGTTTCGTTTGGCAGAAGCATTAAAAAAAAATTGTGGATAGGTGCGCAAAATACTACGTTCAGGTCTAAATGTACACCCCGAATTTAAAATACATTGGGAGCACAATTACCTTACCAATAAAGCTAGATTTGCATAGTACACTTTTTAGAGAGTTCAGCACTTTATTTTTTTTTCCTTGCCTGAAAATTGGATACGCAAAATAATGGAAATTTAAAAAAACTTTCACTTGCCAAATGCAGGGTAATTATTCAGTTTAGCGATTTTTCTGAACAAAAAGGCCTAGACCAACAAAAGTAGCATTAATGGGTTCTGCACAGCTTACCTTGTTCATATTTACAGGACGTAATGTTAAAATAAGTAGAACGTATTAAATAAAATAGTTAAAAGTACGAGTTGTTCGCCGCTGTGTTTACGTCGGACATGATTCCTACCGTCCCCTTATTGGCTTGTGGGAATTTTCAAACAGCTCAGTAGCCGTTGTGTCGTTGCCGGGGTGACTTGTGCAGTCCCAACCCGACGGATTTAAAAACCGAGAAAGCATCTTTCTTTTGGCAAACCTATGTTTAAATTGCACTGGGCAAAGAGAAATTATTTATATATATGTACGTTAATATTTCTTTTGTAGCAGAGTTGTCAGTCTCAGGAAATGCTAGTTTGACGGGTACATTTCTTAACTGTTAAAAAGCAATTTATTTTAAGCCATGTTAGAACATTGGACTTTCATCTAATTTTATGGCAAGCAGTCGTAATGTGTAGGGCTCCAATATTTTAATTTTGATATTGCACAACATAAGGATAGGGAGAATAGAAGAGAGCTATTCTCAGTCAATTAAATGTGCGCGGGTGAGATATGAAGTGACCCATAAGCGCCAAGCTAATTAATTTTATTACTGTTTGCTTCCTGGCCTTCGGACGAACCAGAGAATACCATTAATGCCTTAAGGATCGTAAGATGTCTCATCTTACTGAAATGCAAATTCTGAATTCCACCATATAAATTTTCAAAGATTTAAACTTTGGTTTTAAATATAAAAAAGAAATTTTGGAGTTTTATTTTGGATCAGTTTTTCTTACGGACTGACTTAGTGGTCCTGTTGAAGAATGAAATCTAGTTCTCAGATTTCCAGCCGTGTAAGTGTTCATGGAGCTTTCAGTTTGTAATGTTCCTTGAGCAAAGACTCAAATGGAGTTCACTACAAACATCAGCCCAAACTAGTTCAGTTCGGAAAGAAAAAAATAAAGAGGGGGGGGGGGGGAAACTTTTTTTAAAAGAGTGCCAAAAGTAAGTAAATAAAGAATGATTTATTGCCGTTTCTTCTACAATATTGTTTATCACTCGCGGCAGTAAAAACAAGAGACAGAATCGCAGCGTGTTAATGTTCGCTTGAAAAACTTGCTCACTGCAAGGACAATGAAACTAAGAAGGGGGAAGAGTCATTACTTTCTCTCCCGGCGCCCTAACGACTCCTCACACCGGCAGAAATAAATTTAATAGATTTCAAATGTCCGAAAAATAAAAGAGGGCTGAAGTCATGGGCGCTGCTGGTGCGAGTTACGATGGTCGCTCGCTGCTCCTCTCTACATGAGCGCTTCTCGACTTTTGTCACCGTGTTACATGTCAAGGGTCATGTCTGCTCTAAATATCAATTGAAAGTTTCGTCATCTGAACACGGCCTAATCGTGGCATTGCGTGGTGCGGTAATGTCTAAAAATAGCACACAAACACGGACGTGGCTCTGGAAATATAAAGTTACTTTCATGTGGCGGGTCACGTCAGCCAAATGTGACCACCTGCACTGTCCCTATTTCATCATGTAGCGCAACATGATGGCTACAGGCCGAGCTTGTGCTCTGTACCATGTAAGTTGGCCAGATTATGACAGGTCTGCGAAAGTAGCCCCACTGTTTACATCTGACTACATATCCTTCCGCCATCAGCTGATCGGCCACATGGCAACGATGTTGTTTATTTTCATGCTGTCATTATCAGCCGATCCCCTTGTCAATGTACTGTTAGTGGGACATTTTAGGCAAACTTGCTACTCAGAGATACGTAGCTGCGATTGTAGTAATAGTATGTGTACATAAATCATTAATCAGTCAAATATGTTAAAGGGCAAAAATATAAATAATTAATTTAAATTTTTAGTAANATGTGTACATAAATCATTAATCAGTCAAATATGTTAAAGGGCAAAAATATAAATAATTAATTTAAATTTTTAGTAAATACAAAAAAATTTAATGCTAAACCAATTTTAAGATATTTTAGATTGATGTCTGCCTAAAAAAATTAGTAGGTTTTGAAAGTAAAAATATAAAAGCTTGCAAAAAAATTAACAAGCAGTCGACACCTTCCAGCAGTAGACTCTCAGTGCTTGCCTAGGCCGCATCGGGCGTGGCGCATAACCCCCGCACCGGCAAACTTGAACTTGCTAGATTATTTCTTAGCCGGTGTGGGAGGTCGCTGCAATTGTTTTTTCTTCTGGTAAGTTTTTATGGCGTAGATAATGAACAACGGCTGTGGCGCTGCTCTCTACTTCGTCTGTGTAGTGTATCGGTGAACACTGTTCGCACTCGGCATACCTCAACACTATGTGAGCTGTGGCGTCTTTCTGATAAATAAAAGTAAAGAATAATAAACCGGAACTTGACAACATTATTTGTTATTTAATTGGCAACTTTTTTAAAAGTGTTTCATGTTGCTAGCACTGAGCTAACAGAACACGAATATACTCGGGGCATTAACGTANGGCAACTTTTTTAAAAGTGTTTCATGTTGCTAGCACTGAGCTAACAGAACACGAATATACTCGGGGCATTAACGTACGACTAATTTCGTAATATGTGTCCACCTAACCCCACGATGAGTGAATCCCTATTTTACATTTTTAAACTAACCTAGGATTGTAGGGTGTCACTCTAACCTAGAAACTTAGTCTAATATAGGATTTTTGGGTTTTAAAGTAACAGAAAAACACACCGGAAGTACATGAATAAACTCACCTAGGTAGGCTGAGGAAAAATTCCACTGTCCTCGACCCATTTAACTGCTATGCCTTACCTCACTCAACAAAAAGAAAACCCTGATCTACTAATACATCCAAGTAATACCCGCCACATTGGCGAATATTACGCACAGAAGCACTCGTAGAACGTGGGAGGTAAGAATTTAGTGTTCGGAAGCGTGCGTCGGATTCGGACGTCACAACTCACGCCCGCAACAATACAACCGCACTGTCTCGTATCTCAACTGCAACTAAAATTCCACAAGGATGACGTCTACAGACCCACAGCCAATAAGGTGAAGGCATGATGTGTATTTGTTCACGTTACTAAAGCATTACTACACCAAAAAACATGGCGTCCGACATAAACAAAGCAGACAAACTGCTCGTACTTTAAGTTTTATTTAATACGTTCTAATTATTTTAACATTACGCCCTCCTGAATATTAACAAGGCCAGCTGTGCAGAACCCATTTGTGCTACTTTTGTGGGTCTAGGACGTTTCCTTCAGAAAAGCAGCTGCTCTGGATAATTACCAAAATATGGCCTAAAAATGGTAACTCACCCCTACAAAACAATGACGTTCTCAACTTTAGTAATTCCTGCCTCCTTCAATTTAGTCAACACAATGTTCAAGTGTTCTCAATGCCCCTCACATGTCAACAAAGTAATCAGTATGTCGACATATGCACGTGCAAACAGTAGGCACTCATTACCCGGAGTTGCAGCCAAACATCTTGTAAACTCTGCTATGGCATTACCTATGCCAAATGGCATGACCTGAAAAACATACTGTTGGTTTTTCAATAGAAAAGCTGTGTAATGCCTAGAATCATGCGTCAAGTGGAATCTGCCAAANGAAAAACATACTGTTGGTTTTTCAATAGAAAAGCTGTGTAATGCCTAGAATCATGCGTCAAGTGGAATCTGCCAAATAAACACATGACAAATCGAGTGTACTTAAGATATTTTACACCTCTGTACGGTCTTAGAATTTCACTAGTTTGTGTAGGGCCTTCACTGTAATCTTGTTAACAGCTCGAGCACCCAAACAAAGTCTCGCTGTACCATCTGGTTTTCCTTACACAAACAACGCGGGTTGAGTATGGACTTGTTTGTCTCTCGACTACACCCCAAATCTTGCATAGGAAATCTTCCACCTCTGCAGCAGACTTCTGAGGGATCGGATACGATTTCTTGTGAAAGGGTTCCCCTGGTAACCCCTTGATTGATACTTGATACAACTTTAGTATTTCATTTTCATTTGCACTTGCAAGTCAAAAGCAATACTTTGGTTCTTACCATTTGCTATGAGTGGACCAATGAAAATGCAACCTCTGCTAGCTGTAGTTCACAAAACATGCAAGTCCAGTTGCACTGGTATCGGGAGTTTCGGAACAAAAATAAATATATTTGNGAAAAACATACTGTTGGTTTTTCAATAGAAAAGCTGTGTAATGCCTAGAATCATGCGTCAAGTGGAATCTGCCAAAAAAACACATGACAAATCGAGTGTACTTAAGATACTTTACACCTCTGTAGGGTCTTAGAATTTCACTAGTTTGTGTAGGGCCTTCACTGTAATCTTGTTAACAGCTCGAGCACCCAAACAAAGTGTCGCTGTACCATCTGGTTTTCCTTACACAAACAACGCGGGTTGAGTATGGACTTGTTTGTCCCCAAATCTTGCATAGGAAATCTTCCACCTCTGCAGCAGACTTCTGAGGAATCGGATACGATTTCTTGTGAAAGGGTTCCCCTGGTATCCCCTTGATTGATACTTGATACAACTTTAGTATTTCATTTTCATTTGCACTTGCAAGTCAAAAGCAATACTTTGGTTCTTACCATTTGCTATGAGTGGACCAATGAAAATGCAACCTCTGTAGCTGTAGTTCACAAAACATGCAAGTCCAGTTGCACTGGTATCGGGAGTTTCGGAACAAAAATAAATATATTTGNGTAGCTGTAGTTCACAAAACATGCAAGTCCAGTTGCACTGGTATCGGGAGTTTCGGAACAAAAATAAATATATTTGCATTCAAAAAAAATTTACACTTGCAAGTACGATAGTATATAAGAATAAGGAAACGTTTGCTGTAATATTTTATTTCAAAATTATCTTTCTTACTTGCTTTAATTATTCTGAATGAAAATAAAACTTTATCTGCCAAAGAAAAAAAGGTTAAGTGTGCATGTAAAAGAAAATTAAGGTATCGGTGTATGGCATGTCCTCTTTAAACGGTTTTCAAAATTAGAGCGGCGCAATGCGACACGAGCGTCAGCCAACCAGAGCTTTGGAAGTAGCGGCCGTCTTCCAGAGTGCTGCACAAGTGACTAACAATGGTTTTAACACTTGTTACCAGCAACGAGGAATAAGAACAACAAAATTTGTGTACTTCTCTTAAAAATTACACGTTCTGTTGTACGTTGCGAAAAGGTCAAAGTCTCGCACCCCATAACAATGAAAGGAGCGACGAGCAGCAGCAGTGACTTAGAAGCATCTGTCACTGCTTGTTACAGTGACAATCCGGTCCCTGCGACAAAGTCTCCGCAACATGAAATAATCCCCATACCTAGAGGAACCCCTATAACACGAGTGGGCGATAGCATATTCTCTCTTTTTCTCTCTTGGCAAATTAGGAAACGGTCTTACATTCCCTGTATTTCTAGGAATACGGGTCAAAGCAAATACACTAGAGACAAATACCGGACAGCTCTCCACAAATAGCATAGGCATGTGTGCGAAAAACTAACCTAGTGGCAAGAGGTGTTACTATTATTATATTTCTGGAAATAATTGAAAAGTTATGTATTATTATAAGTTGTCAGTAAATATTTTCCACTTCTGAAACTAGTTTTTTTAGTTATAGGCATTGTTTAAAGAACTTTCCATTGAGGAAAGAAAGTTTCGTCTTCATATTCACAGTGTTGGTATAGTATTATTTATATCAAAAGAATCTTACTATTAATCAAGAACGAAAGTTTGAGGGGTGTTTTTGAAGGCGCGCAGCGCCCCTCCCTTAAGGGGTAGAAGGCTGGAACAAAGTTTGTGCACACCTTTGAACCTTCCTCTTTCGATCCCCCCTACCCCCCCCCCTTACTCCCCCCCCCAAGGAGGAGTTTCGACCACAAGGGGGGTATGTTTTTGAACTTGGGTTAAGGCTGGAAGCCGCATTTTTCGGCCGATTTCGCCGTGATTTGAGGGGGGATTGTCTCTTCGGACCTTCCCTCGGCCGTGGGGTCAGTTATGCCCTTTGGTAAAATGTTGGTACCCCGGGGGGGGGGGGAAATTATGTTTTTCGGCTCTTGAAGCCACAGTTTTCGGCCGATTTCGATGGGATTTGATGTAGGGTGGTTGTCTTTGGCCCCTCCCTTGGCCTCTGAGTCAGTTATGCCCTTTTGGAAGAATAATGGGAACGCGGGTTGAGTGGGGGGGAGGGGGAATTATGTTTTTCGGCTCTTGAAGCCACAGTTTTCGGCCGATTTCGATGGGATTTGATGTAGGGCGGTTGTCTTTGGTCCCTCCCTCGGCCTCTGAGTCAGTTATGCCCTTTTGGAAGTATAATGGTTACGCGGGTTGGGTGGGGTGAGGGGGAGTTATGTTTTTCAGGCCTTCAAGCCAGAGTTTTCGGCCGATTTCGATGGGCTTTGAGGGAGGAGTTACTCTTAAGACACACCCTCGATTTTAAGTTAGTTAGGCCCTTTTGGATAAAAGTCAGTACCATAAAAGTGTACCATAATATGTACCATAACTATCGTACGAAGTTAGATAGTCCATATTTAGCGTACCATAATTATGGTACAGTGTACCATAACTTTGGTATTTTGTACGATAATTCAAAAATTCGTACCATAATGGACTTAGTACCACTCAAGACCCCTAGGAAAACATTAAAATAATAACACTCTGTCAAACAAAATTTTAATTGCACCCATTTACCTGCCTAACCCAAGAACAGTGAACCCGCGGATTCCGCGGGCCGTTTACCTGGTGTAGTATTAAACAAGTGCTGCTGTCTGCTGGCTGGAGGTGACAACACCGCCGGATTTTCTGGCAGAAATCTTCAAGCTGTCCGGTATTGGTTTCTGGTGTACTTGGTCTAAGGGTCTACTAACCCTGGTAATCAAAATTCCAACCTCTACTTTGTATATATGAATCCTCCTGTAAATTACGTTAAGATATAAGGTGGTTAAAAGGAGGGAGGGCGGGGTAGCCAGAAAGCTCAATTAACGCAATTGCTCCACTGTGATAAGGTAACTATCAAAAAGTACCGAAATAAATACGAGCGGTAATATATGCCTTAGTGTCCAGAAGTTAACTATTAATTACAGACATGATGAATATTTTATGTCTTCTAGAAGTGTCCAAGGGCCACGAGAAATGTCAACACTTATTTAAACTTCAAAAAATTAATAATCTGAAAATTATTATATAAAATCAACATGAACATCGTAACCATGTACTTACAGCGAACTTTCTATTCAATGGAATATAACTACAATAAAACCACCTATTAAATTAATACACAATCGAACAACAAAGTCAAGCACATTGCTCCTTATGACATCCATAGATTTACAAACATAAAGAGGTAGACTAGGGTAACTATAATATATGGAGAAAATGAAGTAGATNTTATGACATCCATAGATTTACAAACATAAAGAGGTAGACTAGGGTAACTATAATATATGGAGAAAATGAAGTAGATTATACACGAAAAAGAAAAAAAAACCTTTTCTGCCAAAATGACTATCAATATATATATGGATTACAATTTTTTTTAAACTTATTGTTTGCTTACTTTTAATGAGCGTTAGGATCGTTTTATAAACTGTGTGATTTGGATTGTTTGTGGTGGAGCGGAGAAAAAGAATTTTTGCAAATTAACAANGGAGCGGAGAAAAAGAATTTTTGCAAATTAACAAACAAGGTTTACATCACCATTTCATTGTCAGTACGGCTGACATTAGACAAGACGTAAGTACTGCAAATTATAGTCGTTCTGAGATGATCCAGCTAGTCTCTTATTCAGCGACGAAAGAGGGGCATAAATATTCCTAGACAGTACAGATTGCATATATATAACAATAGTCATATTGAACCATTACTAGCTTAGACGTCATTACTTCAACAGGGATCTTCAGGAGAAGGCCTCATGGGTAATCGGCTCACTGCCCCCTCTTCCCTGCTCTCTACAGGTAACCACGCCCATATAATTACAAATGAAATGAATTCACGCTCGTTAATGTTGTATCTGTGCTCAGTCCTGGCTGGCATCAGTATGCAAGTAGAAGTGATTTGTGGGTGGCACCACCCATGCTGCAACACCAACTAGATTCGTGTGGCCGTAGCCTCATGCATTAGCCGCACAGACAACAGTAGCCACATAGAAAACAACAGCAGAGTCGGTCAGCACTTCAGCCTAGTTCCAGTCGAGCATACCTTTTCTGGACGAAACACCAAGGACCTGCAGGTATTCCAAGGAGACTGCACAGGACGTTTAACCAGGTATGGAGTGTGTGAAAAGGCGTGTACAAATTGTGTGGGAGACCAGCGTATGGGAGATGCACGTCTCTGGTGGTATATAGCGGAGCGAGTTCTGGAATGGGGTTCAGTGTCGTTTTGCTAATACATATTCCTCACTGCAAGCTCAGAGCCATGCTGTTCTAGAGACACGAAATCCTGAAGACTCTTTGACAGCTTTTGCAACAGGTGAAATCAATTTAATCATACATTTTCACCTGCAAATCAAAGAAACAGAAGTACAAGATGTAGTGGCTGCTACAGTGTGGCAAGAAAATAGATCAGCTACAGTCCCCTTAATTAACTGTATCATAAAGGCATTCATGAGACCAGCAGCATTGCTGCACAAAATAGCTAGGGAGCAGAACACCATGCGACATGACCAGGATGGGTTTTTTACAGTGCCATGCTCGTGACATAGATCAGGGTAGTGGGACGGCGCAATCATCAGCTGTTTGATGCGCCCGGGTCTTCGACTCTGCAGACCCGCAAGGACTCTGACACCAGCCATGCAGCTTCACCAAAACCCACGGGTCCAGCCACATTGGGCGAGGCCAAAGCACTAAAGGCGATCACCAAATGATTAGGCTACCAGTAATTCTAAACAAAGAACATGTAATGCATTGGTCGACACCACAGCATCACACAACTTTGTGTGTGTGTCGGGTTCGTTGATGTCAGACAACTCAAACAGTCAACACAATTACTGTAGTTCACTACACGGCAGCACATGAGGGAAGCCATGAGAGAGACAAAAATAACAGTCCGAATACGAGATGTGCAGACCACTACTACTGCCCTTTTGTCAGCTGACCTGCGTAAAGATGCCATACACGGTATTGCCTGGCTCCCTGAATAGTATACCATTGTCGAGCCAGCGACACATAGAATACATTTCGGGCAGAAAGAGTGACAATCTGTTTATGACCTAGAATCCAGAACCACAATTTGCGCATCCGACATCCAGCTGGACGAGCTAGATCACACAGTACCACCGGAGTTTCGCTACGCCTTGCAAAAGGCTACTTCATTAGTGGTGTGACATATTTGCAACAGCTGACCCTCTACGTCGCACAACAGTGGCAGAGTGCGAGATACCACTTGAATATGAGTGACCAATCTCCGCTGCTCTGGGCAGTTATCAGCCACACCAATGTACGATAGGAGCCATGGTGGCTGAGCGGTTAGTCTTCTCGCCTCCCACTAGGGCGATCCAGGTTTTATCCCCCACCGGGTCACTCTGGATTTTCGCAAGAGAGAATCATGCTAGACGATGCTGTTGGTCGGTGGGTTTTCTCGGTGATCTCCTGTTTCCTCTGCTCTTTCATTTTTGGGCTGCTCCATACTCATCCCAATCACCCTAATTGGCTCTCAAGAGCTCGATGTTAAGAGCTGTCCAAATCTTTTCACTCACTCACTCACCAGTGCACAGTCATCAAAGAACAAATTAAAGAAATGGTTGCTGAGGACATGATAGAACACACCCCCTAGTCATTGTAATAGTGCAATAACTCTAGCTCCAAAAAAGCTCGTGCATAATGTTTCTGCATCTTTTTTTTTTNCCCTAGTCATTGTAATAGTGCAATAACTCTAGCTCCAAAAAAGCTCGTGCATAATGTTTCTGCATCTTTTTTTTTTAGGTTAATTGACCTAATCACCAAGAGCACACTGCCACCATGTATAAGTAACAGAGACACATTGCATNTTTTTTTTTTAGGTTAATTGACCTAATCACCAAGAGCACACTGCCACCATGTATAAGTAACAGAGACACATTGCATACACTTGGAAGAGCCAAAATTATGACATCACAGAACTTCCATAGCAGGTACTGGAAGGTGCCAATCAAACCCGAGGAAAGCCAAAACAGCAATTGCTGCACCAGATGGGTGGAGATTTCAGTTCTGTGCAATGCCTTTCGGGCTTAAATGTGAATCAGCAATGTTTCGGGTTATGATGATCCGAGTACTCGACAGGTACATAGATGACTTTACCCTCGCATATTTGGATGACGTAGTGGTGTGGACGAGGCCGTGGGAGGACCTCATCAAACACCTGTCAGTAGTCTTAGAGTGGCTAGCAATTAATAAACTGACATACACCAATTGGAAGTGCCACACAGGAAAACCTTGCATTCAATTTCTCGGACATCTGGTGGACGAAAATGGTAGCCGTCCAACCCCTGAACATCTTATAATCATCAATAATTATGCTGTGCCACACACACATAAACAATTGAGAAAATTTTTTGGCTTGGTAAACTGGCTAAGGAAGTACATCCGTGNTATGCTGTGCCACACACACATAAACAATTGAGAAAATTTTTTGGCTTGGTAAACTGGCTAAGGAAGTACATCCGTGATTTTACCATAGTAACAGCAGCACTGATGGATATGATATTAGTTTAATGTCTCTGTGCCAAAACTTGATTGATAACACCATTACATGTGCAAACAGAAAATTGCAATACCANTATGCTGTGCCACACACACATAAACAATTGAGAAAATTTTTTGGCTTGGTAAACTGGCTAAGGAAGTACATCCGTGGTTTTACCATAGTAACAGCAGCACTGATGGATATGCNGTTTTACCATAGTAACAGCAGCACTGATGGATATGCTATTAGTTTAATGTCTCTGTGCCAAAACTTGATTGATAACACCATTACATGTGCAAACAGAAAATTGCAATACCATTTTTAAACTTCCATAGAAAAGTAGGAACAGTCCACGTATCAAATTAACGAAAATAAACAGAACTGCAAAATTAACGATACTTTAAATTAAATGGATAAATAATAATTTTGTAGTGATGGCCTGAATTACAATATTAGCTATACTTTAGGGCAGGGGCTTTAAATTACTGTTTTGAATAAATAAGGAACCACTTAAAAACAAAATACAAACAAATTAGCTTTAAAGACTAGTAGTGTTATACATTTTCATCACTATAACCATTTCAAGTTTGACATTTGTGGTGCTTTGAGGGTAAGCCAGAGTTCTTCTTTAGCCGGCGTCGCTTACGGTTCGGATTTTTGGATCTTGGCGTTGAGGTTACGACGTAATTTTGTTTGTGTGCCGTTTGAGTAATTGGCGAGTTTAATTACTTTCGATTTTTGGATATTTCGCATTTTGAAGATTATTGAGATTTAGAGATTTATTCTAATTAGGTGGTATTCACTGGCTGCACAGGCAAAGAATGTAGACCAAGCGCTGTAGCGCCGCACTAGAGGAAATGTGGTTGTTCGTGTNAGAGATTTATTCTAATTAGGTGGTATTCACTGGCTGCACAGGCAAAGAACGTAGACCAAGCGCTGTAGCGCCGCACTAGAGAAAATGTGGTTGTTTGTGGTTTTGTTTTGAGTTGATATTGGAAATGGGATTAGTTTAGTACTTCTATTAATTTTATTAATATAATTTTTTTGCACCGAATATGAACCAAGCAGACGTTTCGAAGTTGGTTTCTCAGTTAAAAATATCTGTTACCAAAGGAGCACGACTGTTAAAAAATCCCGACGGGCCGAAAGGAAGGTTAAGAAAATTGCAGAAAACAGTAACAGCGCTGATCAAACATGAACGAATTGAACTTAATTACAACAGAGCAGATGAAGCTCGAGGTTTTGCAGAACGTGTAAGTGATAATCCTGCACGTTTTTATGGTAATTAATAAGTTTAGTGACTTCTCTGAAGGAAACGTCCTAGACCAACAAAAGCTGCATTAATGGGCTCTGCACAGCTTACCTAGTTCATATTCAGGAGGGCGTCATGGTAAAATNTAGACCAACAAAAGCTGCATTAATGGGCTCTGCACAGCTTACCTAGTTCATATTCAGGAGGGCGTCATGGTAAAATAAGTAGAACGTATTAAATAAAATAGTTAAAAGTAAAAAAAATGGAAAAGAGGTTAAATGTAAAGAATAGTAGCTTTTCCGAAAGAAAAAAATCACCAAAAGTAGTATATTTTGACTCTACCAATTACACAGATCAGGAATTGGTAATTATTAAGTTTAGGGGCTTTTCTGAAAAACACAAAAAAATTGAAAAATTATGATATATTTCTACTCTATTAGTCACGTAGAACACGAATATACTAGGGGCGTAGCTTTAAAATAAATACAACATATTTAAAAAAAATTGAACAAAATTGCAAAATGAGCAGTATAGCCAGTTTGTTTACGTTTCTGGACGAAACGTCCTAGACCAACGNTAGCCAGTTTGTTTACGTTTCTGAACGAAACGTCCTAGACCAACGAAAGTTGCATTAATGGGTTCTGCACAGCTTACGTTGTTCATATTCAAGAGGGCGTAATGTTAAAATAAGTAGAACATATTTTAAAAACTTGCGAAATATGTTTGTTTACGTCTATTAACGTCAGAGGAATTATACCAGCCCCCTGCCTAGGTGAGTCAATTTACATTCTTTTGGTGTGTTTTACGGTTCCTTTAAATCCCTACAATCCTACATTCGTAGTGTAGTGTAAAACCCAACAATCCTAGGTTAGTTTAAAAATGTAAAATAGTGATTCACCCAATCTGGGGTTAGGTTCTGTTAGGTTAGGTGGGCACATATTACGAAATTAGTCGGACGTTAATCCCCCTAGTATATTCGTGTTCTGCATCATTAGTAGAGTAGAAATATATCATAATTTAGAAATTTTTTTGTGTTTTTCAGAAAAGCCCCTAAACTTAATAATTGCCAGTTTTAATCTAACGTAGGATTGTAGTGTGTTTATCTAACCTAGGATTGTAAGGGTGTTAATCTAACCTAGGATTGTTAGGGTGTTAATCTAACCTAGGGTTGTTGGGTTTTAATCTAACCTACGATTTTATTCTAATCTATGATTTGTGGGTTTTAAAGTAACAGTAAAACATACCGGACGTATATGAATTAACTCACCTAGGTACACAATGGGTACAATTCCACTGTCCTCTGCCAATTCAACTACCGTCATGCATGACATGCGCCTTACCTCACTCGACAAAACACCATATCTACTAAAACGTCCAAGTAACACCAGCCACATAGACAGCTGTCATGCACAGAAGCACTTGTACTTGCGCCCTCCATTCTTAAATCACAAGCCTTCTCACGGTCGGATTCGGACGTCACAACGCACTGGCGCAACAACACACACCACTCGCCACGTACTGCACTGTCTCACATTTAAACTGCAACTAACATACGGTAACGTCTACACATCCACAGCCAAGAAGGTGATGGCCGATTCACATTTGTTTACGTTACTACAGCATTACTGGACTTAGCATCATGGCGTCCTATGCAAACAAAGCAGCAGAACTTCTCATATATATTACCTATTTTATTTTCGACGTTCTGCTTATTTTATAGTTACACNTGCAAACAAAGCAGCAGAACTTCTCATATATATTACCTATTTTATTTTCGACGTTCTGCTTATTTTATAGTTACACTGTCCTAAATATGAAACAGGTAAGGTGTGCAAAAGCCATTTATATAATTTTTGTGGGTCTACTATCTTTCTTTCAAAAGAGCTGCTATTCTTTACATTTACCGAAAAGAGAACAACACAAGAAATGAAGAAAGGCGTGAAAAATTNCTTTCAAAAGAGCTGCTATTCTTTACATTTACCGAAAAGAGAACAACACAAGAAATGAAGAAAGGCGTGAAAAATTTTGAATACCTCTCCAAATAGTTTCAGAATATTGAATTTGTGCAAAATCTGCACCAAACTGTTTGCTGGGTCATGAGTGAGCGCAGAAAGCACAACAATTTACGTACTTCATACGGCTTCACCAGTTATGTAGAAGGCAGGTAAATCAATGTGGCCTTCACGTTTGCTATTGCTCGTGCCCCGGGGAGTGGCGCATCGCAAGCAGCCCGTACCTATAGTCCAGTCACGGTTACTTCCAACTTTTCTGAAGTCCTGCTCAAGTTTTACTTCCACAGTCTTCCTCTGCATCATGTTTAACGAAACCTAGAAAATGACACGAAGGGACAACGCACCTTATTTGTGCGCACTCAGCGTTATAATATTTTGCACGAGAACTATTTCTTATGAAGCATTACCAACACACTTATTTTCTCCCAACGTTTATTGATACCAATTGTTAATTAAAATAATAATTTATTGATGAAATGTAAGTAAGAAATCAATTTAATCAAAAATAATATTCTTTTATGCTATTAAACGTCTAAAACACTTATGGTGCATGACGTATTTGGGAAACAACTAATCACATAATAAATAAGGTGATTTTTCAAAGGTTTGATAAAAAAAAAGTGCGAAGAAAATCTGAATAGACTATACCATTTTGCTTCTGTACCTTTACCTGTTGTGCTGTGTGGATGATGATGTGTCGTAGTTGCCGCTCATCTGTAAACTTGGAAAATGGAAATGTTGGGGAATTTCGAACAGCGTAGCTAACTGTCGGGGAATTCTGTGATTTGCAGGCTGTATTTGGCAGATCTATCATCAGTCCTGCTACACTGCCAGAGTCATATGACATTGTTTTGATGATTGTGGCAATATATTTAGGCGTTTTGTTTGCAATATATGCAGGGAGTAATTCTGTAAGATCAGAGAAGTATTTTGGTTTAAAGGGGTGCTATAATACAAAGACATCTATCCTTACAGAAAAATAATTTAAGACTCTGTCTCATATGCAAAGGTCATTTACTGGTTTCCAGTAGGGGCAGCGGTGGCGTAGTGGCCAGGGCGTTTGCCTCCCACCACTGCGATCCGGGTTTGATCCCCGGCGGTTTCACTCCCGGATTTTCGCATGTGGGAATCATGCTGGACGATGCCGCTTGCCTGCGGGTTTTCTCGGGGTACTCCCGTTTCCCCCGACCTTGAATTCTAGCGCCGCTCCATTCTAGGGTTTCATTTCTGTCATGCTCGGGGATGACGGTCANCGTTTCCCCCGACCTTGAATTCTAGCGCCGCTCCATTCTAGGGTTTCATTTCTGTCATGCTCGGGGATGACGGTCATCTACGGGTCCCAGCTGGGAAGACCGTCACTCGGAGGGTGTTGCCTTGCCCTGGGTGCGCTCCCTACACACCATTATTATTATTATTATTATTATTACTGGTTTCCAGTATATTTGTTGTTTGCGGACACTTATTTTCAAACTACAGCTATACCNTACCATTATTATTATTATTATTACTGGTTTCCAGTATATTTGTTGTTTGCGGACACTTATTTTCAAACTACAGCTATACCTCTGGCAATATAAACTGCACCGTAGAATATAGGCTTACATCAGTAAATTCTGAACTTTTGTCAAGTAATTATGGTGTAATTACTGCAGCATTAATTTTAGATTATCAGCATATACTAGCCATTTAACAGTTACCCAGATAATGCATGGATAGAATTTGGCAACTAAATTTGAAGGCATTTGTAAAATGTAAACATGCTATAATAATAAATATTTACTTATTTAATTGGAAATAAAGTAATTACACACAAATTGAAAATTCAACGTAGTGTTTGAGACCGAGCCTTAAGAAAAAGGTAAGGTAAAATATATATTTTCTCTGTAATTCAAGGGAATGTCAGGGAATTTTTAAATGAAAAAAAAAAAAAAAAAATGTAAACCCTGTGTGTGGTTGCAGCTGATCTCGGAGGCGGTGCGCCACAGGGACTGCCACCGCTCGACGATGGAGCTGGCTGACTTCTGGCTGCTGGAGAAGCAGCTGGTGCACAAGTTGTTCAAGGTGCTCGTGCCGCGATTCCAGAACTGCGGCATCTCCTACACGCGCTTCTTCCTCGCGCCCAGCTCCTACCCCGACAAGACACGCAAGCGAGCCGTGCTTGAGCTCAGAGGTTCGTCACTGCTGCTTTCTGCTTCACTTTACTATTTCTAAATCACACTCTGAAAATATTTGCACTTTTATTTTAAACTGTGAATGAACTGGCTGCTCATTATGTAAGGTAGTTCCCCGTTTCCTATGTTTTACTTATAATGTTTAGAGTGGAGGCTGTGGAAATGCTTCTGTTTTATTTTGTAGGTACATAACACATATCACAGTAAGAATTGTCATGATTTTAGTTGTTGACTAATAAAATAAATATTAGTTATACAACAGTGTTAATGTTCACTGGGGGCAAAGGGATGATACGTAATTGGCAGAAATAATAATTAAGCTGGTTTCGTAAGTACATGACAAACTGTTATGCTGCTAGTCAGCCAGTGACACTAGAGGCCAATATACTCTCTTGCTGGCTGGATGGTTGTGAGCTCAAATAAAGTTTCAGCTCAAACATGAAGTTGGCACATTTTATCCAAGTCTAAAGAGTAATCTGTTGCCCCCCATTTCCCTTTTCTTTCTCACTCCCTTTCCCTCTCATTATCTTTCCCTTAATCTCTCCTCTCTCTCTTCCTTCCCCCCTCAATCTGTTCCCCCCCTCTTTCACACTGTCCCGCTCTCTTCTCTCCTTTCCCACAGCCTCACTCTCTCTCCCTCTTGCTCCTCTGGCACACTCTCCCTTTCTATCTCCCACCATCTCTCTCCCTCTCTACCTCCCTCCCTCTCTCTTTCTCTCTCTCTTCTCCCAGTTTGATGGTATTTTGAGTTTTTACCTAAAGGGTTACACAACCTTTTGCAGGTGATTGATTATATCCAGTGACTATAAATGGGTTAGATAGATGCAAATAAATGAGTACACTGCTGGCCATTAAAATTGCAACACCAAGAAGGACACACCTGAAGGACTCCACATTGTGGGAATGCATCGAGCAGGGTAGGGCAGTTATGTGGTTAGTTGTTCAGACAGATGGCACAGCACTTATCCCTGTTAAAGTATCTAGTTTCAAGTGTTAAGTAAAATTCCTTATGATAGCGCCACTTGTCAGTTCTTCTATCTCTATGGTTTCTTCTTTGTCACATTATCTTCTATGCTATCTTGTTTAGTTGTGTTGTGTTGTTCGTCCGGGACAGTGCTTGTCCGATCGTTTATAATAAAGTGCTTTTAGTATTCAAGGCATTTTACTTCAATAGGTTATGGGACCAGTCGCTTTATTTAGATGATTTGTTATTCAGTGAATTATTAAAGTTCGTTCGTTTAGTGTGAAGTGTTGCTAAATCCATAGCGACGATGGAGTTTGCTAAGCACATTAAACCACTGACCAGTGAAGCAGATTGGCCAGTTTGGAAGCGAAAGATTCGTGATTTACTGGATTACCATGAAGGTGCATTAGATTGTATCGATCAGAAGTTGAAGAAACCAGATCCGTTAAAAGGTGATGCAACGAAACAGGAAGTGAAAGATCACAAAGAAGCTTGTGATTTGTATAGAAAAGCGAATAGCTACGCTAAGTCAATGATCATTAGTACGGTTTCTGATGCAGTCTATCAGAAGATAATGGACAAAGATACTGCCAGTGAAGCTTGGGAGGCGTTGAAGCAGCAGTTTGAGGCAACATCAAAAGACCAACTCTTCAAAGTATGTGCAGATTTCTTTTCTTTTAATTGGACATCAGGTGATGACGTTTCCACTCATGTAGCCAAGCTGAGGAGTCTGTGGAATGAACTAAATAATGGTTTAAAAGAAATAAACGAAAAAACTCTCCCAGATCTGCTTTTGGTATGTAAAATTTTGCATATTTTACCATGTTTTTTCGAAAGTTTTAAATCTAGTTGGATGCTGCTTACCAAAGATGAAGTTCGTTCATTTGATGAATTGAATATGCAGCTCTGTGTTTTTGAACGAAATATGAAACCCTTTACAAGTAGTGAGAGTAATAAACCAGAAGCTTTAGTGGCTAGGTCCGATAGACAGAAACAGAGTTGTAATAGCTCAACTAATAAACATAAGCCAAATTACACTGCTCAAAAGTGGAAGCCAGGTAATTGTAATTATTGTCGCCAGCCTGGTCACTGGGTTCGTCAGTGTAGAAAGTGGATTGCAGATGGTCGTCCACGCCCTAATGCTGTTAGTAGTAATTCACAGAGTAATATCGCAGATTCTAGAGCTTCTACAAATACGATTGCTCTTGTGTCTATTCACAATGAAATCTTAGCTGCTGAGCCTAATGCAGAGGATTGGTGGGTGGATAATGGAGCTACTAAACACGTTACAAGTCGTTTAGATTGGTTTAGTTCTTTTAATGAGTTTGAGAACTCGTGCAGTATTAAGGCAGCTGGAGATGAAAAACTAAATGCTGTTGGTAGCGGTGTTATTGAGATCAATTCCATAGTTAATGGCAGGAGCCAACGTTTGCAGTTAAAGGACGTTTGGTTAGTTCCTAGGATTGCTAGAAATTTATTCTCTCCATTATCTGCACATGATAAAAATCCAAATAGCAAGTTCCAGTCAACAGTTACCTCCTGTTCGCTTTCAGTAAATGGTGCTCCAGTGCTGGTGGGCACTCGAGAGAAGAATGGAACATTATATAAGGCAGAGATTAAGACTGTTAGCCCGAGTAGCAGTAGTATCAACATTGTAGAATCAAGTGACCCACTGCAGTTGTATCATGAGAGATGGGGCCACCAAGATAAACGTCACATAAAAGAAAAGCTTGAACGCGAGCTAGATATTAAAGTCAAGCTAGATGACAAAATTTGTGAACCTTGCATTTATGGCAAGTCTCATCGACTGCCTTTTGGTACTAGAAGAAAGGCTTTGAAACCAGGAGAGCTTATGTCAACTGATGTTTGCGGACCTTTTGCTGAGTCATTTCAGAAGAAACGTTATTTAGTTGTATTTAAAGATAGCTACACTAAATTTCGGTATGGTTTTGTCATCAAAGAGAAGTCAGATGTCAAAATTGTTTTAGAACAAATGCTCGCTCATGCTGAGAAACAAGGTCACAACATCAAAGAGCTTCTAAGCGACAATGGTGGTGAGTTCGACAATGCAGACGTTCGAGAGATTTTGCTAAGTAGGGGAGTTACACAGCGGTTGACAGCCCCTTATACGCCACAGCAAAATGGTAGCAGTGAACGAGAGAACAGAACAATAGTTGAAATGGCAAGAACTTTTATGTACTCGAATTCTGATGTTCAGTTTCCACAAGCAATTTGGGCTGAGCTTGTTACAACAGCGGTCTACATACTAAACAGAACGGGGAAGTCGTCAGTAAATGGAGTAAGTCCTTACGAGCTTTGGTTTGGTAAAAAACCAAGAATCAGACATCTTCGTATTATTGGTTCAAACTGTTACTTTCATGTTCCTGTGCAGAAGAGGCGTAAGATGGATAAGAAAGCTCAAAAAGGTTACCTAGTAGGCTACGATGGTGAAGAGCGCTACCGAGTCTATATTTCAGAAGATAGGCGAGTCGTGTTATCCAGAGATGTTCGTTTTCAAGAAATACTTCGTGACTGTGCTGAGAAAGTAAAAGTACCTTTCCTGAGCACTCCATCAAAAGAACAATTGGTTGAAGAGGAACTTGTTCAGCGAGAAATTTCAACCAAAGATAAAGAAGATTCAAGTGGTGAAGAGTCCAGTTCCAAATCTAGGCCAGAGTCTGGATTAGAGCACACTGAAAGAGCAGATACCCGAAAACTGCGTGATAGAAACACAATCAAAGCGTCAACATATTATGATGATTTTGTAATGATCATGATAGCTGAAGAGGATCCACAAAGTTTTCAAGAAGCTGTAGGTGGCAAGTATGGTCAAGAATGGCTTAAGTCAATGAACAGTGAGATATCCTCTCTACTTGAGAATGATACGTATGATCTAGAGTACCTACCTAAGGGAGCTAGAGCCCTTCCATGCAAATGGGTATATAGAGTCAAAATGAAACCTGACGGCACCATCGAGAAGAGAAAATCAAGAATAGTTGCTAAAGGCTACGATCAACGTAAGGGCATAGACTACTCTAAAACATTTAGTCCAGTAGCAAAGTTGCAAACTATTCGTTTGATGCTTGGTGTTGTTGTGACAGAGAAGATGCACTTAGTTCAGTTCGATGTATCTACAGCTTTTCTTTATGGAGAGCTGGAAGAAGATATTTACTTGCAGCAGCCAGAGGGATTTGATGACGGCACGGGTAGGGTTTGGAAGCTCAAGAAGAGTTTATATGGACTTAAGCAGTCGCCAAGGTGCTGGAACAAGCGTATTGGCAAGTTTCTGACATCACTCAAATTCAAGGCTAGTGATGAGGAGCCTTGTATGTTCATTCGAGATGAAGGTAGTGTCAAGATAATTCTCATTCTTTATGTAGATGATGGCATCATAGCTTCTACCAGTAGAGTAGAATTAGAGAAGTTTTTAGATCAGCTTCAGGCTGAGTTTAAAATTACATCTGAAGAAGCGTCTTATTTTTTAGGACTACAAATTGAGAGACAGTCAAATTGTGATATAAGAGTGTGTCAAAAGTTCTATGCACAGAAAATACTTGAACGTTTCAATTTTGTCGGTTGTAAATCAGTTTCTTCACCAATGCTTCAGAGTCAAGAGAGTTTGATTTCAGGGAAAGCAACAGAAAGAGCACATCAGTTTCCATATCGCCAAGCAGTAGGCTCACTAATGTATCTGATGTTAGGCTCTAGACCTGATTTAGCCTATTCAGTCGGATTTTTATCCAGATCTCTTGAAAATCCTACTGCTGAAGATATTACCAGACTTAAAAGAGTTTTCAGATATATAGCAGGCACCCTTAATTATGGCCTTCTATATCAGCACAATGCAGAGAAAGGGATTCTTGGCTGTTTTTCTGATGCAGATTTTGGCGGATGCCTCAAAACAGGCAGATCAACAACAGGTGTTTTAATAACTTATGCAGGCGCTGCTGTTTCATGGCTAAGTCAACGTCAGGGATCAGTTACCGATTCTACCACAGAAGCAGAAGTTGTCGCCGCTAGTGAAGCCTCAAAAGAAATAATTTGGCTTAGTCGTCTATTGAGCCAAATGAGTAAGTTAAAAGAAGTTCCAGTTCTACAGATAGACAATGCTGCAGCTGTCAGACTTGCAGAAAATCCAGAAAATCATCGTAGAACCAAGCATATCCGAAGAAAGCACTTCTTCATTCGAGAGCATGTAGCAGAAGGTAGACTGGCTGTCGATAAAGTTACTTCAGAGCATCAAGTTGCAGATATCATGACCAAGCCACTAGCCGCCCCTCGTTTGCGGATGTTGTGTGACAAGATGGGACTTATATAGAGTTGTATTTTTTTGTGAATTGTTATTTAACAAGGGAAAGTGTTAAAGTATCTAGTTTCAAGTGTTAAGTAAAATTCCTTATGATAGCGCCACTTGTCAGTTCTTCTATCTCTATGGTTTCTTCTTTGTCACATTATCTTCTATGCTATCTTGTTTAGTTGTGTTGTGTTGTGTTGTTCGTCCGGGACAGTGCTTGTCCGATCGTTTATAGTAAAGTGCTTTTAGTATTCAAGGCATTTTACTTCAATAATCCCAATGGTGACACTGATAACTGGTATAAAAGTTTACTTTGTGGTGCTGCTGAGATGTAGAGGCATTGTGTTTCCCTCCCATTTGTGTGCGCAGATCGAGTAAGCATGTTGTACTGAAGAACACAAAAATCATACAATCAGGTTTTCGCCTTTGAATGTGCGAAAATCGCGGCCTCAGGATTGTTGAGTAGCCTACCACATTATTTGTTTTCATGTTGGAAGAAATGCAACCACCTTGAAGTGGATATGGGATCATTGGGTGGAACAGGGATGCTCTGAGTGATGTGCATTGCGCCAACGAGCGTGGGGACACACATCTGGTACGCGTAGCAATTATCCACCATATAGCCATATAAAACACCCTTGTTCAGGCATGTGGCACATCAATGTGTGTCTTCACCCGTTGTGTGTCACCATCTGCAGCATCAGGGCATCACATCCAGGTGCCCATTACTGCTATTGCCACTGACTGCTCACCACAGGTACCTGCTGCTGCAATGGTGCATGGAACGTCAGGCCTGAAGGGATGAGTAGCATGCCATTGTCTTCTCTAATGAAGTCCACTTCTGATTGCAGCACCGCAATGTTGGCATCCCCTGTCCGGTGGCACCGTGGTGCATGCCTGGCAGAGTCCTGCACTACGAAACATCATACCGGCCCAATATGTGGAGTTTTGACATGGAGTGCCGTTATATTCCAGTCCTGCTTGCGCGTAGTCCGCATCTCTGGTACGATGACCAGCAGCCATTACATCATGGAGGTGTTGCAACCCGTTGTCCCCTATTTTGAGGTCCAGACTGGGGCTGTATTCCAACAGGTCCGTGTCTGAAGTCATGCGACGCACATGTTACGACAGTTCTTGAATGACTGCCATATACCATGTCGCACTGCTTCCTTGGCCTGCGTGTTCACTATGGTTGGAGACACCCCATACAGTCATCCAAAGACTCTTCCTGTCAATGTTGCGTCATGTTGCAGCGGTTATTGCCGTCCATGTTGGAGCCACACATTACTTATTTCTCAATGTTCCATATGTCATACTGAGCTGCAAGAGTAATCATATCACCCACCTGGTTGTGAAAGATAATGCGCATCTTGGTGTTGCAATTCTAATGGCCAGAAGTGTAATAAAGTCAACATTTTTTACAATGTTAACATTTGAACATCTTTTACAGTGCTGCTGTTGACATTCAAAATATTCCTGAGTTGCAGAAATGTTTTCTTTAGATACACATAAATCTCATATCCACTTTGTTAACTGCGAGACTATATCATCTAAGTAAGTACGTAATTTTGTTAATTTCATTTCATTCTGACAAGACTCCATCTGCTAGCTTCAGCAATTTATATTACGATGCTCAGCAATTATATGTAGTATGAGAGGTGTGGTGAGGTGAGAGTTTTGGTCAGTGAGGTCCTTGAGTGCTCGTGAGGTGATATGAGGTGAGGATGGAGCATCAGTGGAATGCAAGGGCTGTGGAAATGGGAGTGCAGAGAAAACCAGTTGGCTAGCATCAACATCTGCCACATCGCCCACATACAAAAGTATGGGTGACCCCGACAGGAATCGAACCCAGTTCACCATTGTGGGAGGCGAGTAGTCTTGACTAGTATACCACCATCACCCTCAACGTGTAGGTACTTTAATTGAGGTTGGAAAAAAAATACTGCCTGCAGTTGAGTACCTACAAAGTTTTTGCAAGAAGCGTGTAATAAAGGTAGAATGCTATTTATTCTCAGAATATGCTTTTTTCACCTGCACAAAATTGTAGCATGTCTTTTTTTTTTTGGCGTGCAGGTAATCCTTACCCACCACTGACCTCTGACACGTCCCAGAACAGGAACCTGATACACAATGTTCTCCTGGATGAGGCCCGTAAAGAGTATCGGCTGCATAAGTACAGTGAGATAGCGGACAGCCTGGCGCCAGCAGAAGGTAACGCACCACCACCGTCGGAGCCGAGCGTGGTAGCGGAGGCACCATCGACGCAACCTCCAGTTCCATAGCGCGGCCATGCCTTGTGTGTTTGTGTGCGTGTGTTTTGGAGGGCGCACCTCAGGGAGAGCGTTCAACACGCTGTTCGAGTCCTTACAGATTTCCGACCTGTTTCAGAAATAGATGATGCTTTGACGCTAGGAATTTCATTACAGAGAAAAGAGCTTTAGTGAACCAAGATTTTCAGTTTCTAGGAACCTGAAGATGCATATAAATATGAGTAATGTTCAGAAATTGTGTTTAACATGTATTAATTTGTTTTTTTTTGTTACAATGCATTACTAAACAGCAGTCATAATGAGTTAAGTTTTGTCAGAAGTTTGTGCGGAAAATAAATTTCTATCTTGACTGTGCTGTAAATTAGTTGTTTTTCTTTGAGGCCCAAGAAACTACAGCTACAAAACTTGGTGTGTTTAAGAAATTTAGGCTGGAGGAATGTGGTCTTTAATTTGTATTGTCGACTTCGAAAGTGTTGTGAAAAAATTATACATTTGCGGTGCACATTTGTCGAGACAATATGCAAATGAAGTAGTGTGGTTGTAGTATGTATTTATCATACATTTATAGCACTCTGAGTGTCTGCGTTTGTTAATAAAATTTAGCAGTTCTTAATTTTTATGTAATTTTAAACTTTTCTTCTACATCATACCTCCTGATTTTGTATCTCCATGCAATACTGAATGTTTGGGGACATTCTGTTGCTTGGAGTGTATTCCACAGTAAGTAGGGATGTTTAGTGTGAAATAAGCTCTCAACCAACACCTCCAGCTGAAAAGGACTGTTTGAATTAAATATGCATTTGTAAGCTATTTATAGTCTTGTTCTTTGCTAGATCACCCCATGCACGACGTGTTTGATTCTTTTCTAAATATGACATGCATCACAAGTGTTTTATAGTTATGTTAACATAAAAGTACCTTATTTTTGGTTAAATTGAACTTTCATTTATATTTAATCGAAAAATTATAATATTTCAATTAATATTAATAAAACCAGGGAGAAAATAGTTGTGTTGATAATGCTTAGTAAGAAATAGTTCTTATGCAAAATATTATTAGACTGTGTACATGAATACGATGTTTAGTCCTTTGGAGCAATCTTCTCGACTCTGTGAAGCTTTATTAGCATGAGGCGGAGGGATATCCCGGAAGTAGAACTTGCACAGGGCTTCAGAAAAGTTTGACACAACCGTGGATGGACTATATGTCTAGTCTCTTACTATTGCTGTTATCAAAAAACAGTGGGTTTTTTATAAGAAAAAAAGCTCTTTTGTTTTTATGATTATAATAGGCAGATCTTTGAGTGCCTTTTTCAGTTTTATCAGTACCATGTATGCCTTTGGTACATAATTTTGTGTCATTCTCAGAAAATTAATTTACTTATTTGCTGGTGAAAGAAGGAAAAAAACTAGTCGGTAGGGGAAAAGGGGATACTAATATGTTGGTTTTGGTAGTGGCTATATTTTATTGCACCAATCATCAGATAGATTAGAAACTATGCCTGACATGAGGATGCCGATGATGGAAAGCAGTTGGAGTTGGAAAGTACCAGGATTGTAGAAAGTGGAATTTGAAACAACTCTCGGCTTTTCTCTCCACTGGTGGATTCGTAGCGGATCAGAGACTGGAGTGCACATGTGTGCACGTGCATAAACCAGGTGGCTGAATTTGGACTCCAGAATTTTTTCTCTTCTGTTAAAATGTAGAGATTTGGATGTAGTTTCGAATTTAAATTATATAAAGTAATAGCCAAAATCCTTCCTTGTGATTGGCCATATGGCTAAGTAAAGCCAGACAGTGAAGTTTTTATTTTACAAATACAATAACTGATGCAAGTATACAAAATAGAAACACAAAAAATGGATGATTCACATTTATTTACAAATAAAGTTAAACTTGAACCAAATATAATATTGGAATTAAGGTTACAAGTAGGTCGCTAGGCTACCAAAAATAGGTATATAAAAGGACAAATTCAAGTACTCACATTCCAGTTCTTGTCAACAGGCACCTCACAAAGAAGGACGACACATTTTTCACGCGATTGCACGATCACGTTTTGCTGACCAGGTCAGCTTCACCAGGTGGCGAGTTGTAGGACACTGCAATATGGTGGAAGGGTGCTGTTGGTAGCAAACCTAGTGGCCAGGTGGCAAACTAGGGTGCGGCGGGAAAATATAAAATTTGCCGATACAGCTGTTTAGTATGGTGTGAGCTGTGATTATGTTACATTGAGGCCCGGGGGCTGTGGATTCTATTATAAATTGATGCGCTAATTCCCCAGTGTATGAGCTTATCAATTTATAACGAAATCCAGGCAGCCCTCAGGCCTCAATATAAGATAATCACAGCACCAAACCATGCTCATCAACTATACTGGCAATTTTTCAATTTTCTCGCCGCACCGTAGTTAGCCACCTGGCCGCTAGGTTTACAACAGACAGTACCCTTCCACCGTATTGCAGTGTCCTACAAATCGCCGCCTGATGAAGCTGTCCTGGCCAGCGAAACGTCACAATTACGCCACTGCGTGAAAAAAGTGTCGTGCTTTTTTGTGTGTGTGCCTGTTGACAAGTACTCAAATTTCTGCCCTTTTATATATTTGAAATACAAAGTTAAAAGGAGATAGAAATCGCGCAGTGTGCACCTGCAGATCAACACACATACATAGAAGTCGGATGAACACATTTTCCACCCGGATGCTCAGTCACAATGTTTTGCTGGCTGGGCCAGCTTCTTCAGGCAGGGATTGACGGCTCACTACAGTCTGTTGAGCAGTGCTTGGTAATCAGTGAACCTAGTGGCTGAGAGGCGAGCTAATGAGTGGCAGGGGATTTGGAATGTAGAAGAAGGGTTCTCTTATGTTTAGGCCGGGATTACGATGACTTCACGTAATGCGTAACGAGCAACACGTTCACGTAAGCTGGCTGCACCTTGACTAATGTTTTCCAGGTAGACCTATTACAATCATTTCACGTAACGTTCACGTGATGGAAAAGCTTGTCAGAGTCTAGCGTGCATGATTCGTGATATGTGACTCTGCACCATGTGATCTCGCTGGCCAATCGTAATAGGGACGTTGTTGTGTTATCTTCCAGGGTGTCAACCCACAGGGAAAAGTCAGAGAATTTCATGTGACAGGGAAATGTCAGGGAATTTTCCCGTCGGTCAAGGAAAATGTAAATAATTGTCGTCCTGCAAAAATTGTTTGTTGTGCAAATATAGGATAATGTAATTATAATTATAAGCATATATGTTTAAAAATTCCAATCTTTATGTTTGTGAACTGGCAATAATACGTCTTTGCCAAGTAACATAGGGCCTATATGTACAAAATAAAGTATTTGTGTTTGTAATGTGCACTCATGTGAAGACAATGGTGTCTATCACAAGAAATATCGATGGGCTGAATGAAATGTTGGCCCTGCTTGCTTGGTTTGTTGCATTGTAATTTAATTCGACTTCACTGATAGCAAATTTGTCCTCTCAGCTGTTAAAGAAAATGATATTAGAAAGTTTTGGTCCTGAAAATCGGTCAGGGAAAATGGTAAGATTCTGCCTGGAAAGTCAGGGAATTCCAAAATGGTGTTTCAGTGGACATTCTGTACAGTTTTTCATGGGTTTGTTGTTGTTTTCGTGATGTCGTCTGCACACGTGTTTAATTAATGTACTGCATATATAACTTACTCCCGTAAATGAGGGCAAAAGTATAATAAAATTCACGCTAAAATTTTGGGAGCTGTACATTACTGCAATTTATTAATTATGTTTCTCAGTGGTGAAAAAATGCATTCATGAAGTACAGAATATTTACCGTTAAGTTTGAAATTTTAGAAGGCTTGTTTCATAAAACAAAATTTTCATATTCTCTGCAGATAAAAGTTTACAGCATACAATTTAATCCTTGCGCACAACAAAAGTGTACACATCTCCCAAATGCATTTTGTTCTTAAGGTCATGACTATCTCCTAGTTATTTTCAAAGTTTTTATAAAACACAAACGTCATATTTTTGCAACCTGTTTTTTTTCCACATCAATATTGAAACATAAATATGCCTGTGCAACAAGAATGTTGAGAGTTTTCAGTCTGAAAAGCGACAGAACTCAGCCTTGACACTTTCATTCAGTGCGCAAAGGTTGTGCTCCGTGAAACATCATACTATGCTACCAAAAAAAAAAAAAAAAAAAACGTTTTATGTACACGTGATTTGTATTACGTGTAACGTGAAGGCATCGTACTTCCTGCCTTAGGCCTGATGGCTGTCTGGATTTAGTGACGTATTAGTGGGCCAGTTCCCAGCATCACAATTTTGCACTATTGATTGAAGGTGGTAAGGCCCTCGCCACTCTGGTTTTATTATGACAGGACCAGGAAAAAAACCAGAACTTGCAACCTTTCNCGCCACTCCAGTTTTATTATGACAGGACCAGGAAAAAAAACCAGAACTTGTAACCTTTTGAGGATTATTGCTTATTTTAAAAAACAGTCCGCCCTAAAAAAGCTCCAGGGCGTAATGAGATAACATACAAACTAATTAAAAATTGACCATACTCAGCCCTCTGCATAATTATAAACATATTTAACGCAATACTAAAATTTAAACACTTCTCTGCGGGCTGGAATCGGGCGAGAGTAATAACTATACCGAAACCTGGAAAAAGACCCCTACCTCCCTCAAAACTGGCGCCCAATATCACTGCTGAGTTCACTAAGTAAAATTTTTGAAAAAAATACTTCTCACGAGATTTAAAACCCATGCAGAAATCAAACGCATCTTTCCCAATACTCTATTCGGATTTAAATCTGACCACTCAACTTCCCACGCACTGTTTAACTTCGTCACTGCCACATCCCTAGGTCTTAATCAGAAAAAAAAAACACAATAGCTATCTTCCTAAATATTGTTAAAGTTTTTGATAAAGTATGGATCCCGGGCCTACTTCAAAAACTGATTAGTTTCAACTGCCCAGACTGTTATATTTATTGGCCAGCTATTTTACATACCGCAAATTTTATGTCTCAATAGAAAACTCAGATTCTTATACTAAACCTCTCTCAGTTGGTGTGTCTCGGGGACCCACTCTGTTACCTTTTCTACATAATATTTACGCTGTAGATATACCCAGTTCTTATGCTAAAGGTCAGATTTACGCAAATGAGACAGTAATATATGCCAGAGATAAGTCATTGCCATGTGCTTATTTACATACACAATTACAAATGGATGAACTCGGTCAGTGGCGCGAGCGCTGGAAAATTTTAATCAATGCGGAAAAATCCCAGGCCCAGCTAATTACTAGGCGAATTAAAGACTTGCAAGAAAGCCAATAGAATATGACAATGTTGAAATTTCTTACAGTAGAACAGAAAAGTACTTAGGTTTAACTATTGATAACAAACTCCGCTGGAACACTCCTATTGATAATATTAAAAATGCAGCAAACGGAAAAATTAGACGACTTTACCCACTGCTTATAAATCCTAAACTCGCAACTAGATTAAAGCTTTTAACCTTCACTGCCATAGTTAGATCTGATATGATGTACGAAAACGAAGTCTGGGGAAATTCAGGCAAAGTTTTCATTAACCATCTTCAAGTAGTTCAAAACAAATATCTAAGAATAATTGGAAGCGGGCGTAGATTCACTAGAACTTTTGATTTTCGTAAAGAACTTAAAGTACCTTTTATAGGCCAAAAACTAATTTCTCAAAACAACAATTTCTATGATAAACTCGCCCCACATAACAATCCCATTATTAAAAGACTAGGAAATTATTCCCCAGATATTAACACGCGTAGTAAATGTCCTAAAATGCCCCGACTACAGTTTAAAAACAAAATTTATTCCCTTACACTGGCCTTCAGCCTGTACTAAAACGTCTTTTATTATTAAAACTATAAGCTCACGAGACAAAATATCTGCAAACTAAACACGTTAATAACCACTTTAATATAATTTTCACACATTTTCAAGTTTTCCTTATTAAGTTAACGATAAATCACAGTTTTTAAAGCAAATTTATACTCAGAAAATTCATTTAAAAAAAGAATCCAGCAGAACCTGCTCTGATTGGCCGACCTCTTTGCCGTGGTCACGATTTCTCCACCCAGAGATGGCAACACTGTCTCCTTTCTTACGTGAAGCACTAACAAAGTTTTTAAAATACAAGTTTATAATGAAATACAGCCTCATATTTCCTTTATATCAATTACAATTAACGTAAAATGGAAATACTAGTTACAAATCACTTTTACTTTCAATTCACTGCCAATTATTAAGCTACCACCGTACGTTTCCAGCTGTCTCAGGACTCTGGTACTACACAGCGTCTCAGGAAAATTATGATGAATAATTATCTAACTAGACTATATTAACATATATTAGACAACTCATGATCGTAAAATCACCAGCATTTCATTTCACTGCAGATAAAGCTTTACCCAGACCTACCTCGAGTAAAATCACGGGCTTATCCAGGTTTAGAATCTGCTTATATACAATAAAAGACTGGCGAGGGGTCTAATANCCTCGAGTAAAATCACGGGCTTATCCAGGTTTAGAATCTGCTTATATACAATAAAAGACTGGCGAGGGGTCTAATAAATTCTCATCCAGTCTACAACTTAACCTGTTTCTTCAAAATTCCGTAATAAAAGGGACATTACTAGGTAGCAGCATCACTGCAACCTCATCCCACGACTATGCATGCAGAGGCGCATGGGAACCAGGGCTTGCCAGGGCGACTTGGCAAGTTTTGAAAACAACGGCGAGCTTAGCTCATGCTTACAATTGTGTGGGTGCGGTGGGGGGAGGGGGTTATCATCTNGCGGACTGGAATTGGGCGAAAGTAATAACTATACCGAAACCGGGAAAAGACCCCTGCTTCCCTCAAAACTGGCGCCCGATATCACTGCTGAGTTCACTAAGTAAAATTTTTGAAAAAATACTTCTCACGAGATTTAAAACCCATGCAGAAATCAAACGCATCATTCCCAATACTCTATTTGGATTTAAATCTGGCCACTCAACTTCCCATGCACTGTTTAACTTCGTCACGGCTACATCCTTAGGTCTTAATCAGAAAAAACACACAATAGCTATCTTCAGCTACCTTCCTAAATATTGTTAAAGTTTTTGATAAAGTGTGGATCCCGGGCCTACTTCAAAAACTAATTAATTTCAACTGCCCAGACTGTTATATTTATTGGGCAGCTATTTTACATACCGCAAATTTTATGTCTCAATAGAAAACTAAGATTCTTATACTAAACCTCTCTCAGTTGGTGTGTCTCAGGGATCCACCCTGTTAACTTTTCTACATAATATTTACGCTGTAGATATACCCAGTTCTTATGCTAAAGGTCAGATGTACGCAAATGAGACAGTAAAATATGCCAGAGATAAGTCATTGCCATGTGCTTATTTACATACACAATTACAAATGGATGAACTCGGTCAGTGGCGCGAGCGCTGGAAAATTTAAATCAATGCGGAAAAATCCCAGGCCCAGCTAATTACTAGGCGAATTAAAGACTTGCAAGAAAGCCAATAGAATATGACAATGTTGAAATTCCTTACAGTAGAACAGAAAAGTACTTAGGTTTAACTATTGATAACAAACTCCGCTGGAACACTCATATTGATAATATTAAAAATGCAGCAAACGGAAAAATTAGACGACTTTACCCACTGCTTATAAATCCTAAACTCCCAACTAGATTAAAGCTTTTAACCTTCACTGCCATAATTAGATCTGCTATGATGAACGAAAACAAAGTCCGGGGAAATTCAGGCAAAATTTTCATTAACCATCTTCAAGTAGTTCAAAACAAATATCTAAGAATAATAGGAAACGCACGTAGATTCACTAGAACTTTTGATTTTCGTAAAGAACTTAAAAGTACCTTTTATAGGCCAAAAACTAATTTCTCAAAATGACAATTTCTATGATAAACTCGCCTCGCATAACAATCCCGTTATTAAAAGACTAGGAAATTATTCCCCAGATATTAACACGCGTAATAAATGTCCTAAAATGCCCCGACTACAGTTTAAAAACAAAATTAATTCACTTACACTGGCCTTCAGCCTGTACTAAAACGTCTTTTATTATTAACACTATAAGCTCACGAGACAAAATATCTGCAAACTAAACACGTTAATAACCACTTTAATATAAATTTCACACATTTTCAAGTTTTCCTCATTAAACTAAAGACAAATAACAGTTTTTAAAGCAAATTTCTACTCAGAAAATTCATTAAAAAAAAAGAATTCAGCAGAACCTGCTCTGATTGGCCGACCTCTCCGCCGTGGTCACGATTTCTCCACCCAGAGATGGCAACACTGTCTCCTTTCTTACGTGAAGCACTAACAAAGTTTTTAAAATACAAGTTTATAATGAAATACAGCCTCATATTTCCTTTATATCAATTAAAATTAACGTAAAATGGAAATACTAGTTACAAATCACTTTTACTTTCAATTCACTGCCAATTATTAAGCTTCCACCATTCGTTTCCAGCTGTCTCAGGACTCCGGTACTACACAGCGTCTCAGGAAAATTATGAAATGGTTAATTACGATGAATAATTATCTAATTAGACTATATTAATACATATTAGACAACTCATGATCGTAAAATCACCACCATTTCATTTCACTGCAGATAACGCCTTACCCAGACCTATCTCGAGTAAAATCACGGGCTTATCCAGGTTTAGAATCTGCTTATATACAATAAAGGACTGGCCGGGGGTCTAATAAATTCTCATCCAGTCTACAACTTAACCTGTTTCTTCAAAATTCCGTAATAAAAGGGACATTACTAGGTAGCAGCATCACTGCAACCTCATCCCACGACTATGCATGCAGAGGCGCATGGGAACCAGGGCTTGCCAGGGCGACTTGGCAAGTTTTGAAAACAACGGCGAGCTTAGCTCATGCTTACAATTGTGTGGGTGTGGTGGGGGGAGGGGGTTATCATCTCTTTATCCGCAGCAATTAAATAAAATATAACTGGGTTGGCCAAGGGCTTGTACTACCCCTGCGCTCTAAGAAGCTTGCTCCAGTGATGATGAGCAGCGGCGGCTCCTATTCTATCGTCTATCTCAAGTTGGCGAGATTNACTCTAAGAAGCTTGCTCCAGTGATGATGAGCAGCGGCGGCTCCTATTCTATCGTCTATCTCAAGTTGGCGAGATTTTGACAGTCAGTGAGTGGTAACTTGATGTATACGAAACAAGCAAAGTGCCATTTACAAAATCCTGTATCAGCTGATGCGCTAAAGAAAAAGAGTTAATATTATGTTGGTTATTCTGAGTGCACTGCCGACGCACATCAGACAAGCAGAAAATACGCTATAAGAAAGAGTTGCTGGATTAATGAATACATTTTATTTTACGTGGTCACAAAACAGTGGTTGCTAGTGTTACAAACTAAACTTTGTGATAAAGTAGTAATGTATAGGTGTTCAAAATAAATTCCACAATAAAACTATCCATATCCAAATTAAACGCAACTTCAAAACATTTTTCACGTCGTATCCCCACTCACCATCCATGTTTTCCACACGTGCTTGATATTAATTCCAAAAGCATAAAGAAATATTGCATAGTATTGTTGAATAATTTNATCCATGTTTTCCACACGTGCTTGATATTAATTCCAAAAGCATAAAGAAATATTGCATAGTATTGTTGAATAATTTTATGAAATATATTTCAAATTCATGTCGTTCCGAGCCAGTAATAACAGAAACGTCAACTTTAAAAAAGACGGGATCAAGAGGCAGGTCAACGTGCTGCTACCGGTTGAGCAACACAAACTGCTCACACCTCACCCTGTCATGCCTTGTGCGCCATCTGTCCGCTCTTTCCCGAAGCATTACCAGCCACAAAANTGACGAAATATATTTCAAATTCATGTCGTTCCGAGCCAGTAATAACAGAAACGTCAACTTTAAAAAAGACGGGATCAAGAGGCAGGTCAACGTGCTGCTACCGGTTGAGCAACACAACTGCTCACACCTCACCCTGTCATGCCTTGTGCGCCATCTGTCCGCTCTTTCCCGAAGCATTACCAGCCACAAAAAAATGACTTTCGTGTGTAAAATAACAAATTTACGAACATATACCAATAGTTTTATTTTTCCGCGAGCTCTGCATAATTTTTAAAGTAACATATATTTCGTGTACATCGATATTGAGTACTAGTAATTTCTATTTGGCCGGTAATCGTTCGTCTACGTAAATTATATGCCGTATTGTTCTCCCGAAAACCCATATCCTTGTTTCCGTGTTGTTACAAAGAAAGTGGGACGCGCGTGAATAGTTTTTAGTAATGGCAGAATTACTGCTTAGCAATCAATAGTCGTTAGAGAGTTGTCAATCACGTTTCCCGAATTACTTTTAGTTCCAGTTATATTAGCTATGATGTCCAAAGTGTGATAATAGCTACAACTACCGTTTCGCAAATGTTAACCCAAATTCGCTGTATCGGACAATTTAAAAAAGAGTTAGCAAATACTAAATTTTTTGCAAGGTTTTACATTTTTACTTTCATAACCTACTAATTTTTTTTAGACAGATGCCAGTCTATAGACACCTTAAAATTTGTTTAGCATTACAGTACAATGGCAAGTGGATTAGCTGACAGCGTGTTGATAAAAAAAATACAGCCTCCACTTGACGCACCAGCTGATGGCGAAAGGATACATAAACGAAAAGTAAACATTGGCGCTACTTTCGTCGAACGGTCAAATACGTGCCAAGTTACATGAGAGAGAGAGAGAAAGAGAGAGAGAGAGAAAACACCCTGCTGCCGCCTTGGATTGCGGCTCTCCTACACCAGCCGAGCTGTCGTGGGATGAACATCGTGCTCGTGGCTGCTCTCTCTCTCTCTCTCTCTCTCTCTTCGGGATCTGCCCCCCTCTAGGGGACCAGCGAAGGCGAGGGGTTTCTGCGAGTACGCCGGGACTAGGGCAGCGCCGTCGCCGACGTCGGGAACCTGGGTAGCTCAGTACGAGATGGCGAAGTGCATCGTGCAGGAGGCAGCCCAACGATCAAGGCGGGGAATGGGATCTCGAGGTGTTCACAAGTGTAGCGAACCTAGCGGCTGCATGAGAAATGGAATGGAATGCATCGAACTTTGGAAGCATCACTGACGTCAGCCTTCACTCCTGGGTCAGCGGATCAGCCACAATCACTGGTAGGTCCCGGATGTCCCGCCGAGCCATTTTAATAGGTCACCCAAGACCGACGGACTATTCTGGAGGATGGGAAGGGGGTGGCTCCTCGCCATCGCCCTCGGCCTGGAACCCCTGATGTCGGCGCGGAAGAGCGAAGATGTAGTAGGTGCCGTGACTGAGCTGCCCAGTTTTCCGACGCACTCTACGAGAAGCAGGGGGGCCCTGCATTCAATATCTGCTGTCAATATTATTGTGCTGGTTCTCCTGCACAGAAATATTGACAGCAGCTCGACCTCAAGGGCGCTTGCGCCCACAAGCCCCGCCCCCTCTCTTCTAGGTTTTCAACTTCACATTAAAGAGCATGGAATCCACACCTGCTGTCTCCCGTAGCATTTTCAATAATGCATGAACAAGTTTGAACTTCTTTCGTGTCGGGAGGGGGTTTTTACGGTGCCTATGCTGGTTTTCCACCCCTCCCCCTACATAGCTTGGGCCAGTGTTTTTTCGCGTAAAAATCGGAGCACACAGTAGACTTCAATACCATATACACACCTCAGCTGTTGTTATACCTCCATTGGCTGCTGATCTTTGACCAAGCCACTCGGGACTAAGTAACTCCGACACTGAACCTTCGTGATTCGTGCGCAAACTATTTACACGGGCCAGAACATTTTTTTAGCCAATCAAAGAATCTGGACGACCCTACAGTGCTTTGGACTCTATCTTGTCTCGAAATCTTTTCACGAAGTATCACTGCCCCTATTCATAGCTATAGCATCAGTTATATGTACACCTAGGGAGGCAGTTCATGGCCCCAATTGCGGCCGTTGCTGCCTTAATCCCTCTCCGCCGCGATGCACGCCCCCTTGCATGCAATCCCCTCTCCTGTAGGCGTAAGGGGCTTAGCTCTGAGACGTATTTAGCACACGCCACTTCCTCGGACGTACACTTAATACTTAGCGATAGGGTAGGTTAGGAAAAAAAACGGCGCTCATCCTATTTTACGCCTTGCCTCATGAACGTGTTCCTCAAGATCTGCTACAATGAATTAGATTGCCAATTTGCCGTCCAACGGACTTATTAACGTGACTAGGCATTTGTATTTTGTTTCGTCGCCTGAGTCGATGAGTGAATGAGCTGTTCAAAACGGCGAGTCGTGGATCATGAGTTTGTGTGTTGGCTGGGCTTTTTAATGTCTAATGTGGCGTAGATNAGTTTGTGTGTTGGCTGGGCTTTTTAATGTCTAATGTGGCGTAGATTTGTTGTCTTGGGTATGCAGCAGGGTCAGCGTTTTTTCAGAATGTGGTCTTGGTCGCCAGTCTAAATTTGATTTTGGCTTTAACTAAAACCTAGTGTTGCTGAGTTTGTCCTTTTTTAACGGGTTATATTTAGTCTTGTTTGCTGCCCAAGAATAAATTAATTTTTAAAACGCTTCATGTCCACGACTCTCGCGTTGGACGNAGGCATTTGTATTTTGTTTCGTCGCCTGAGTCGATGAGTGAATGAGCTGTTCAAAACGGCGAGTCGTGGATCATGATTTTGTGTGTTGGCTGGGCTTTTTAATGTCTAATGTGGCGTAGATTTGTTGTCTTGGGTATGCAACAGGGTCAGCGTTTTTTCAGAATGTGGTCTTGGTCGCCAGTCTAAATTTGATTTTGGCTTTAACTAAAACCTAGTGTTGCTGAGTTTGTCCTTTTTTAACGGGTTTTATTTAGTCTTGTTTGCTGCCCAAGAATAAATTAATTTTTAAAACGCTTCATGTCCACGACTCTCGCGTTGGACGNTTATTTAGTCTTGTTTGCTGCCCAAGAATAAATTAATTTTTAAAACGCTTCATGTCCACGACTCTCGCGTTGGACGTAGTCAGTCTTATTTTTAATTGTGCTCGTTCATTGATATTTTATTCGGTATGAGCTCTGACGGGTCATTTGACTGCCTCCTCCGAAACTTCAATTTAATATAATATTTTTTAATGAATATTTTAATGTGTTGGTTTTTGAAAAGGAGCCTTTACCGAGCTCATAAAGCTGCCGTCCTTTTTTAATTGCTCTTATTGTTAGTATAGCCGTGTATATTGCTTTAATTGTATTCTGCAAATAATAATTGTTTAAAAATAATCTTTAATCAACAGAGCAATTTATCAAATTCATGTCAAGTTTATATCTTTGTGTGGATCTGAAAAGAACGATATTATAATTGTCAACACTACTCTTTAATTGCCAAGTCGCTATTTTCTAAAATCAAGGTTGTGTTGTTTTTCATGTATATTTTATAGGTAAAATATATGCACCACAACTGAATTTTGTATTTGTATTATTTGTGTTTCGGCACAGCGTTTTGTCAGCTTCGAAGCTGACAAATTACTGAATACAAATTACCAAGTCGCCGCCATATTAGTTTTGCCTGTTTGAAACGTTTAAATACATACACTGACGTTTGTGAAAAATGCGACACCAAGAAGGATACAGGTGATCGAAATGAACTTTATACCTCAGATTAGGTACATGGCAATACACAATTGATTAGGATTACAGAACTGTACGTGATCNACCTCAGATTAGGTACATGGCAATACACAATTGATTAGGATTACAGAACTGTACGTGATCTCTGTCCTTGAGTATTTAGTATGGCGTGAAGCCTACACGTGCTGCAATGAGAACCCCTAAACGTCGCGGTATGGAGTCAAAGAGGACCTGAGTGTGTTCCTGGTGAATCTCCCTACCACGCGGTTTGTAAGCGTGTTCATAACGTTTCAACAGTGGTTGCTGGAGGACCGTGACGAACAAGTCGCCGACCAACCATATTCCAGACATGTTCGATGGGCGACATGTCAGGCGAACGCGCAGGCCAGGGAAGCAGTGGAACCCGTGGTTCATTGAAGAAAGCTTGCAAATTCCTCGCCACATGTGTCGGGGCGTTGTCCTGCTGAAATATGGCACGTGGAGTCGCCTGAAGGAGGGGCAGTAACTTGGACTCTAAGACATCCCTGATGTAGCTAAACACAGTGAGAATATATGTGTATTGGTAATACCTAGTTAGAAGTAGTTCTCATGCAGGATATTATTAAGGTTTATTCTGCTCTGGTTGGGAAGCTCAATTTTTCGCCACCAGGTAAGCGCTAGTCTTGCATGTGTAGTGTGCCAGATTTTCTCTATTTTCTACGTTAAAAAAAATTGCAATAAACATAAATCAAATATAAAGTAACTACGCAAATAAGTAAAATCGTCCTCATTTATTATTCACGTAGCTTAAAATCGTAATTATAGGTGACCTCTTTGGAATACTCGGCACTTAGCGGCAGAAATTTTCCCAATGCCAAACTCTCCCACAAGAAAACTAGTTTGGTTCCTAACCTGATTAACCTTAACTCTGTTAAGCTTTCACAGAACGAGGCGGAGAAATATCCTGAAAGTAGAACTCTAGCCGGGCCCGAGGGAAGTTGTAAGTAACCGCGGCGAGTGGACTGCAGACAGTGCGTCGTCGACACGTAGCAGGCGAGCGAGTGCGCATGCGCGCAGGCGGGTAGTCCCCGGACGCCGTCTGAGGAGCCATGGCGACGCAGCCCTTGCGCGCCGGAGGAGATGGACTGCAAATTAAATTGCCGCGCGGCGCAGCTGCTACACAAAGCCGCCCGCCGCCCTCCCCCTTGGGAACACTCACCACATCGATCCGCAGTGCCACAAGGTCGCTTTTCCCGAGCCGCGCGCCGCCGCCTCCGTCCTTACGTGGCGCCCGCCGCCCACCGGCCAATTACGTGCCGCGCTTTGCGAGCCGCCCGCGCTGCTTCATATCCACTTTGGCGCGACGCAATTTTACGCCTTGTTACGCGGGGTAGCGCCATCATGGCCGGTTACCGGTTAACTAAGCATCTCCGAAATCAACCCTTGAAAGAAACAATCCCGGCCTTAAACTGCATGCATTTTAATGGACACGTCGATAGACATCCTCCTAGAAACGCTGGCAACAATGGAGGAAAATAGTTTCATGTCGTGAAAACTGTTTCACGTCGTATTAAAAGTAGCTATTGCGTTTAAATGCGTGAACTTTGAATTCATTTATTTATCTCTCTCTCCTTTTTTAAATTCAATGAAGCGTTAATTGACGTATTACAAACGTTTTTACCTTCCTTTTTCTACGTATGACTGTATTTATTTATTGCTGGCTTTATTTGTGGCGAACTTAAGGCATATGTATTTTCATACATTTAACCACGTACTGCGAAAATTGTACATACAATTATTGTTTAATTATTACTAAACTCTTCATATAATAAATATTAAATAGACAAGAATACAATAAAAACAATAACATATTTTTTAACAATGCTTAAGAAGAGTGTGCAATGAAACATTTTGTGTAGAATCGTTNTACAATAAAAACAATAACATATTTTTTAACAATGCTTAAGAAGAGTGTGCAATGAAACATTTTGTGTAGAATCGTTTTTCGCGCGAATACGCGTATCTCGGTAAATAAAATGTTTTTTAAATATGACAATTTTTTTTTAGGAAATAAAAAAAAACAATTATACTATAGTTACCATTTATTTTCACTTGTATCCTATTAAATACATGCATTAAAAAAGAAAAACAGGTGAAAATGGTAAGAAAAATGGCATATTTAGAGCTCTCTCCGCGCAGTTTCTTTAAAGGGAAGGAGCAAAGTACAAAGCGACATCTGTAGTTTGATCCGCCGGCTTTCATCGCGTAGTAATGTCCTACTCTTAACAGATCTTATTTACGAGAAATTCAGCTACGTCTGAACGCATATTTAGGGGTAGCGAAATTTCGCGAAAGAGATTTCAAGACAAGTTGTATTTCAAAACACTGTAGGGTCGTTTACCTATCTCGATTGGCTGAATTACTTTTTGATACGCCTTAACTGTTTTCACATGAATCACACATGAGCCGTGCCGATGTTGCCGAATTCTGAGTGCATGGCCCGGACAAATANCTTAACTGTTTTCACATGAATCACACATGAGCCGTGCCGATGTTGCCGAATTCTGAGTGCATGGCCCGGACAAATATTCTCAAGCAGACAGCAACCAATGTCAATGGTCAAACTGCTGTTGGGTGCTTATAGTGTTGGAGTGTACCTTCCACTGTGTCTGCGCATATCGCAGTGTCGGGAGTTCTCGTCGCATTGCCTCCTTATGGCGAGACGTTGCCTTGGGCCGTTCAACAAAACTACTAGGGATTCTTCTTAAGTCACTGCTTGATTTCTAATGTTTATTTGCCGACAGGGAAGTTTACAAGGAAAAACATGTACAGGTACAAAATAATGAACATAGCATTTACAACATTCCAGCCAGTTCCTAACAGCATTCTCCACGTTTTTTTTTTTTTTTTTCTTGATATTTTATATTTGTACCGCATAATGTTAAACTTACAGACATGATCTGTAACCAAACTATTTTACAGGAAATTCTACAAGGGCAACTGGAAGATATTGTTTTAATTCATTTCAAGGTATGCTTGGCAAAAATTTACTTTCCAAAAATTTAGGGGCAGCCACAAATCAAAAAATATTCTAGAATTTCCTTACTTTCAGCATTATTTTTTAAAATTGCAAATACATTTTTTTGTACAATTTCGTAAACGTCTTTAAGTAGCTCTTACCATCTTTTTTCAGCGTTAGTTATCTCATTTCTGTAAGTACGTAAGATAGTTTACATTATTTTTACATTTCTAAAACGGCAAAATTGTGATTTTTATGCGGAAACTATGCGTTCAATTTTTTTTTTGTGAGGGAAAAGTTATTACTCGTAATGTCTAAAAGTTGAGCAGTAAGTTATATGGTCCAAATATAAAATAACACATATTCTCGTGGCCAAANTGGTCCAAATATAAAATAACACATATTCTCGTGGCCAAAGCCCTTGACCGTTAGCGAGCTGATGTTGAAGACACGCGTAGTATCGTGCTTGTTTACCGGAGGGTCACAACAGTCGCGACGAAGCAGTGTCTACGAAACACGGAAGTCGACGACTGTCCACAACTGCGCTGTCCCAACCTGTGTCTTAGGACAAGGAGGTGGTGATTGGCGCACGTGACCCTCTGACGTCACAGCGCTCTCCCGCAAGCTCCCGTGTCCCCAAGTCAAAGCATTCAGAAGATTGAACTTTTGTCCCGAGTTGTGCCCCAAGTTTATAGAAACAGAAGTAGACTTGCAATACTTCCGCGCGCATTCGTGGGGTGTTTTCGTTGTAAATGTAAACAATGGATGTGCAAGGTGGGCTTTCTCAAAACAAATGTGATGAAATGCTAATATATAATTATTGATGTCTTAGTTCGGTCAGAACTATTTAATATTAAGGCTAGAACTTATTAAACGCAAGTTAAAAAAAAAGAACATTCGGACGTCAGTTGGCAAACCTATTTAAAATAAAACAGATAAAGAGTATTACAAATATATAGAGACCTGAAAAATTCGCGAATTCAATGACCTGTAGGCTATACTCTATTTTCGTATGCAAAATAATGTGGATATCACTGCTCATTGGTTGCTTGTTGTATTAGCGGAAGACGGTGATTCGGTCTGCATTTTACTGTGTATTTATTATAGGCTCATAGTTGTCCACGAGGTGTAATTTAACGGGTAGACCAATAGCATTAGCAATACAAACGTACGGGGTTTTGAATTCTAGCTTGTCCCGAAATGAAAACGTGAATTTTTCAGGTCTCAACAAATATATATTGAAATCACGCATCTCGTAAATAATAAATAATAAAAAATTCAGCAAATTTAACGATTATTACGTAACAACAAACAACGTGCCGAATGTTCAGATTGTGAAAGCTCACTTCGGACAAGGCAGTTGTAGAGAATGTTGGGACTGCATCAGTGTAACGTCACTTGACGCCGAGTTTCGGACACGTCCCCGTCCGCAGGAACGGGCGGATTGCAGACAGGCCTTTGTGCGGACAGCGGGAGGGGTCAGTGGGGGGAGGGGGGTCCCCTTACACCATCGCAGGGCGATCATGTCAGCGAGGCCGGACTAGCGTCCCTCGGGAGCCGGCCTGATGGACGACGGCCACGCAGTGGCGAGAGGGACACGTCACTGATCCACACTTTCTCGGAAGGGCAATCTGCGAGAG
>NQII01001086.1:438160-455574 GCA_002778355.1 Clitarchus hookeri | reverse complement strand
CTGTGCTCTGATTCATTTGTAAGAGAGAGAGGCCGTACACATTTACAGGCCTACGTCGCAGGCGTAACACATTATCTGTTTCGAACATTTAACATACATTTCGTGAGAACCATGGGGGTGTAGCATATCGACACAATATACAATAACTAGGGCCAGTGACTTTTCGCGTAAAACTTGGAGCACATAGTAGACTTCAATACTACATACACACCTCAGCTGTTGTTATACCTCCATTGGCTGCTGGTGCCGTGTCCGTCTTTGACCAAGCCACTCAGGACTAAGTAACTCCTACACTGAACCTTCGTGATTCGTGCGCAAACGGTTGAAACGGGTCAGGACATTTTTTAGCCAATCAAAGAAGCTGGACGACCCTACAGTGCTTTGGACTGTATCTTGTCTCGAAATCTTTTCGCGAAAAGTCACTGCCCCTAACAATAACCATACCACTTACGTACTGTAAGCCTATAAATGTGCGCTACAGGTTGTTTATAGTATGTGTTTAAATGTCTTCCACTATCACATGCGCAGTGGACCCAGCAGCCAACCATTGACTCATGTATGTAGTGTGGCCTACGTGTTAGGGACTATGACAGTGGACCGAAATTAAATGTGTGTTTTGAACGAAAATTGTGGGTACCACGCACTTGCAACAAGAGGACCATATTTGTTACGTAAGTGATACTGCTCAATAGGCCAGCATCAAACATTACAAAATCCCGACGGTACAAAAGTTGCATGCAATAAGAGGGTGGCCACCCCTGTTATTTTCATTACCGTGGAAGGTATAAACACGTGATTGCTGTACGTTAAGGAATCCCAATAACAGAAAACAGTGTTCGAAATATTATAATTTAATGTCACTTAGTTTCCGATATTTCGGGAGATTATTAGTTTTCAAATTTGATTTTCAAGTGGTCATTCCTCCCTTAATATTGCATGTAGGTACAAAGCGTCCTGTATATTTTCTACTTAATTTTTCATAAGGAATTACCTCCTGGAGCTTGTTGCTGATTTTTAGACACACGGTGTATAAAAAGAGTGCAGCAAGATGTTTTGTAAGATGAAGAAGTTATAATTAAATAATAATTAATATTAATTCTATTATGTTTGAGAGGATAAAAAGGAAATACAATCAGTTGTAGAATTTAAAATATATTTACAAAGCTGAGAATTTCTACGTGGTGATTCAAAATGGAATGTTATAAATGGCGCCCAGCGTGTTAAGTGCAAGTTGATTTGTTAGAAATGTAACGAGTTTCACCATTGATTATAATAAGAAGGACTTGGACCACTTGTGCTCGCAACCCTCCGTATATAATGTCCAGAGTTGCTCCCCCGCGAACCACGCACTTGTAGTTACGTAGAGGAAACAAGGATGATCTAAAACCACCAAGCACATTATATGACAGGTAGCCAATCATACTCGACGCTTCAAGGTCATTCTGGCTGGCGTAAAACATTTGAAATACGTAGAGATGTTTTGCCTTTGCGCAGGTCTATACTGCTTTGCAGCGAGGCGTCTTCCATGGAAACTCGCTGTCTTCGCAACTTCCATAGTAGAATCCTTGAAGTGCAGGTGTTGTTGTTATTATTATTATTTCGAGGACCACTTGCCTATGTTGTTAATTTTGCCGAACCCTGCGCCGTTTCTTTAATACAAACGAAGGAAATGTTTTGGTGTATACAAATCGTCACAATCTCTAGTTTACAACAACATTTGCAAAAACCAACTTCACCTATAACATAATTACAACATATTTATTGAAAAGCAAAATGTGATACTCTACCCTGCGGACCCCCGACTATAATCTCAAAGACGCCTAGGGGTAAACGGATCACATTTTAAGAATTCCTGTTGTAATGGGTTATTCCTTTTTCATATCCCCTTATATCCTGCTAACAGCTGCCAAGAGACAATGGCATATCAAATTACAGAAGAAAAATCATGGCAAAATTCCATCTGAAAGCATGATGACGCATGTGTCGCAGATACTGTCTCATTACCTAGGGAAAGACGGCATGATACCAGTTCAGCGTGTTGCACGTAGAGGCTATGATGACATGTGATTCGCGTGTATGGGTCACCCTTAGCGCTACTAGGCCTCCGACTTGCTAAATACGTCTTGGTAGGTGGCATATATGTCTGGTGCACAAGTAATCGAAAACTTTTGAAAAAAGTCCCCAGGGAAAACTTTTCTGCGCGTAACTGCATAAGCCCCGAAATAGGCCTAGCGAATGAGGAAATTAAGAACGTATACCTCGTATTATTAGTACGTAAGTTTTAATTTCGCGGAAAAATAAATTGTTTTGTATTTTTTTTTACTAAGTACATAATAGTAGGAATTTGTTCATGAATATTTCTAACAGTTTTGATGAGTTGCCTGGCTAACGCTAGAGCTATCATTCGTTATAACTTCGATAGAGTTGAATTTTAAAATAGGCAATGGTATGAAGAAGCTAAGGAGGTTTTAAGAAGTATAAAAAAAAAAATTAGGGAATTTCTAAGAGCTCATCTCCCAATCAGCAGGCTTATATTCTATTCCCTTAGATTGAAGCAAGCATTCCAGTTGAGGAAACTGAGTCGCAAATTGTCTTAATATTATTGAGTACGGTCTGCCTTTTCGCCATTTATTCTTTTCACAGTCTGAATTTACTGTCCACTCTGACCTGCGGTGTCAATCGAAATGCTATATGCAATTTATAGGCCTGAAGTAAACTGCTGAACTACATCAACGTAACTTTTATAATACTTTCCCAACCCAATGTTTCGTACACATGGTGATTCTAAAATCATGGGACAAACATTGAGTGGTGGTAGAGCTCATTAAAACAAACAATTATTGTATAGGAATATATGGACGGGAGTGACGCGTTGAAGCACAAACACAAAAACATAACACATTAACGGAAACATAAAATGTTCATTAGCAGCATACGTAACGAGTAATTCCGTACAGAAAATGTTAAAACAGTTGCTGGAAATGCATCCACCAACAGTCACGCATGCTTGGCGACCTCTAGATACGGCGTGATTGGCTGACAATGGCGGCGATAGTTGAGGGCAGTCAAATGGTGCGCCAGTGACCTGCTGCATCAGCATCAGCATCACTCCACCGACACTACCAAGCTTGCATTACTGTCGGTGGTAGCAATTTTGAGCAATTATTATAAAAATTGCTGTAAAAAGGCATTTAGCAACGTCGTTGTAAATAAACACTGTGTTGCATTTCATGTGTTATTTTTGTGTTTATGCCTCAACGCGTCACTTCCGCCCATATATCCCTATACAATAATTGTTTGTTTTTGTGAGCTCTACCACCCCTCANATGCCTCAACGCGTCACTTCCGCCCATATATCCCTATACAATAATTGTTTGTTTTTGTGAGCTCTACCACCCCTCAATGTTTGTCCAATGATTTTAGAATCATCCTGTATATTTCTAGTCTCGTTATTTTAACAAATGTTATTGTAAGCCAAGACTACGTGGTTTCTGAGTTTCTTGGGTTGGGAATCTCCTATAGCGTCCCAATATGACGAGCGAGAAAGACTGAATATGTCCTGGGATAGGAAAAGGGGACATTATTTGTTTACAGTGCCTTGTTTACCATTGCTTGAAAAGATTACGAAGAATAATGTCAACAGTGTGAAATGTGTCAATCAAGAACTAGGATTTGCCTTACTGCTCCTGTGGGGCANATTACGAAGAATAATGTCAACAGTGTGAAATGTGTCAATCAAGAACTAGGATTTGCCTTACTGCTCCTGTGGGGCACTTGAACCATAGACTTTAAAACGCGGTAGACCTATTATATAGTTTTCTGCTCATGTACCCTAAATTGACCTGCCCCAAACCAAACACAAATGTTAAAGTCACATGGCCAACAGCGATGAACGNCTGCTCATGTACCCTAAATTGACCTGCCCCAAACCAAACACAAATGTTAAAGTCACATGGCCAACAGCGATGAACGCGTTTGTTTATATATTAATTTTCAAAAGACAAGCTGAACATCATATGCAAATATCACCGCGAAATTCCCGGGACAGACAGAAGTTTTAACGGCTGACTGATATCATATTGACATACTCAATTTTGACCATGATTTATAAAACAATTGATGGACCCTTAATATAATATTTTTAGTAGCAACNACAGACAGAAGTTTTAACGGCTGACTGATATCATATTGACATACTCAATTTTGACCATGATTTATAAAACAATTGATGGACCCTTAATATAATAATTTTAGTAGCAACATTTAGTGACGTCCGAAACGTTTCACGGATCTTCGGAGGGTGCGAATAAAATAACAACTCTCTGATGTAGCACTACGGAAGGCACGTCGAGAATAAATGGGATAGTAAAAACGGAGGGAATGCAAAAGAAGAGAAGCACAGACCAGGAGAAAAGGGAGAATCAGTGTTAATGCATGGTAGGTGCGATGTGTGTGAGCACTCCGGCAGCTGAGGCAAGTATACTTGCTCCGGCCGCCAAGTCACGCACACTCGCTGGCGGCCTTCGCTGTATCTCGCATGTGGAATCGCTGAGAGTACTCTGCTTCGCACGCATTTCTGTTTGAACATTGTCTGAAAACTTCGGTCTTGTCAGCAAGTTCGTCTCGATGACTTAGCAATATCCTGTGTTTGTACTGCAAGAGGTTAACACGAAGATTCCTCCTCCTAGGGATGATATGTGGGACTTGCTGATACGGGAGTTCTCAGAAANGTTTACACACCAGTAGTGAGATACAAGAACCACAGTACGATGGGCACCAAGTATCTTTGAAAAATGTGTGTTGTTCAGTTGGCAAAATTGAGCGTATTTAGACTTTACTGCATAAATAAAATCTCATAGACAAGTTTCTTGCTGAAAACGTACCTATATATGCCGTAGCTATCACTGCAATACATTTTAAATACCTTTAACCCTTTATCAACAAATAATTGTTTCGTTTCTGGTGTTGGAACAGATGAGATCTTTGGTCTGACAAATACTTATGAATTCTTTACAATAACTTGCACAATGGAAAATATGAAAATAGTTCCTTTAGGTTGATGGCACAAACCTACACCTATTACCAAATGTTGGTGGGTCATCAACAGCCAAAAGTATTGAAGGTGCTGTTTATATTTGTGATCGTTTCTGGCCTCTTACAGCACCAACTGTGATTTTACCTATTCTGCAACATGTCTCATGTGAACGAATACTCTCAGGGTAGTAAGAATGTTGAGTGGTTAGTAATGGAAATATCTTTTAACATACAGAATTCACTAGAAACTGATCAATGTCTGTGTTGCATCCTGACACACGATGGCGAATTTGATTTCTTATTTCGAAGTTTGTCATGAGCCATACTCTACCCCAACACGTAAAACACTTTGTTGCACTCTAGCCAAATGTTTATATGCCTTCTCATATTCTCTTAAATATTTGCCGTATTCGTTGGCACACTTACCTTCCCAATAGAAACTAGTAAATGCACAGCTATACACCTAAACTATCAAGGTACAACAGTCACAAATGATTGGTGATGTCATTTTATCAATTGCGAAAGCAAGTGGGATGAACATTCTGATGTGTGAAAATTACTGCAATAGTACCAAACTGTGACTGGGTCTAATGAAATACAATATTCTTGTGACTATCGAAACGAGTCACTGGCAAACATTTTTCGAATGACATCGCTGCCCCTGCAAAGAAAATAACAACTGCATGGCACAACAAAATCATAACATCTTATAAAAATGAAACTTTTAGCTAAGTAATAATTACGTATTGCTACACTTACACCACTCTCATAAAACCGCACTGAATTTAAACATACTTCATAGTATTTTAAAAAAATAATTAAGTGAAAAATGTAATACTGTTTCATTTTGGTCAAGTAATACTTTTCCACCAGGTATTAGAAACAATTATTGGGAAACATTAAGAATAACTATTTCTGGAAGGGGTTTGAATTATTTGCTGAAAAGGGCATCTAATTGGCCATCAGCGTTATGGCAGGTGACATTCCGACATTCCTTAAATTCCTAGCATTGGCATAAAACAGGATAATTTATCAATCACAAACATACAGAGCAAGGCTTGTATTTAATGTAAGCATCCCAATTTTTGTTGGTGTAACATTGTTTTCTGAAGCTTAATGTAAACACTTCCAGAAGCTACCTGGGTTCCACATAATAGTGACAAGTTTACCATTACTGGAAACAGTGACTAATAGTCTGAATTACTGGGCACACACAGCCTGCAAGTTTGTCACAATGCTTCCTGCAGAACATGCGTCGAGTCTCCAGCAAGCGGGGACAGAACTCTCTGGAAGATCTGCGACATGCCCCTCCGCCATATTTCAAGGGGAGGGGCGGACTCCCAAGCCACGCCCCTCGCGGTAGCCTGCTCGCCCCTCCCCAGCTCCGCCACGCCCATCAGACCAAGCAGCATGGCGCGCCGCGGCTCCTACACGTCGAGCACGTGGTTGAGGTAGGCGATGTAGCAGATGGCCAGCTTGAGGATCTCGATCTTGGATAGCTTCTTGTCGGGCGGCAGAGTAGGCAGCAGCTTCCGCAGCTCGGCGAAGGCGACGTTGAAGGCCTCGACGCGGATTCTCTCCCGCGTGGCGTGCGCTGTGCGGTACTTCTGTGTGGCTCGTCGCCGTCTGCGTCGCTCCTCCCTCGTCAGCGACCCCATCTGGGCAGTGCGCTCCTCCCTGCTGGCACACACACCTCAGTGTTGGTGGCTCACATCACCCTCACAGACTCTCACATCACAACAAGTCCAATTGAAAGGTGTTCGCAATACTGCTTTCAGGGTAAGTTAGGTCCATCTGGACATCTAGAAGAGGTCTTACGCCCCCAACCATCAGCCGATTAGGTCACTACGTATGGGGTGGTGGCTGACATCATGACATCACCCTGACATACTCTCATATCACAACAAGTCCAATTAAAAGGTGTTCGCAATACTGCTTTCAGGGTAAGTTAGGTCCATCTGGACATCTAGAAGAGGTCTTACGCCCCCAACCATCAGCCGATTAGGTCACTACTTATGGGGATGGCCCCCATAAGCATGGGGTCGAGATACGCCCGATCATTGCAGGTGTTCTCTGGTTAACACGACAGTTGGCCACGCATGATGCCCTTACGTGGCACTCTTTGGCATCCTCCCACATGACCCTGAGACCCTCGCACGTCATTGGCATGTTATCAAGCAGCAATAGTGTATTACCCTTGAGTGTTTTATCGATTGTTATAACATAATAATGTGTACATTAAAGGATCACAAAACATTGGCTTGGGGTAACATTCTCAGGCGAACAGTTCTTGAGAAACAACACTTAACATTTTGAAACATTATGGTAGATTGCCAGCCAGGTATACAAACCATCTTACCAGGCCAGTCATTATAACTCTAATTTACTAAAGATGGCCGATTTTATCATCTGCCACACTTTCACAGATGTCATTTCAGGCTATTCACGAATTTGTTTCATCTCGTGCAGTTTCTGTTATTTTTCAAATAACTAGTTTTAGGTACCAATTTTCATGCTTGTACTTGATATAATTTCCAGTAGAGCTGTTCGCATGAGAATGGAATGTACTCTCAGGAACTAACGATATCTGTGACGAGTGAGGAACTTGCCTTATTGGACGTTGTTTTCTGCCGTTTACATGTAGATAATCAAGCACGCTAGTGTGCAACGTAGCACGTACACGACATTCACTGAAATAATTACGTTCGGTCTAATCCGCCACGTTAAATTTTCCATTTCCGTGTCAATTTTTTTTCATTAAAATTACAAAACCCGTTTTGAGTTTCTTCAAATTTAGCCACCTCATTTTATCGACGCGTTATCTGGTAATCGTGAAAATGTAAAAATTCCATTGATAATTTCAAAATGATACTCCACTAATTACGTCATAACTACTAGATACAAGTTCAGAACTTATGTTTGTTCTGCGGCGTAATGCATGTCGACAGAGAGGATTGGTTACAGTTCCGAAACAAGTGTCCCTAAACAACTGAAGTAGGCCAGAAACCAGTATTTCAACATGCCGTGTGATAACGGACCTTGAAGTCGTGGCAGTCATGAGTTTATAAACGCTTTTCACGGAAAAGTAAGCGTTTTTGAAGTCGACCATTGAAAAAAGGCACTGCCTATAAGTACGCGAGTGCTACAGTAAACAGTGGCACACATACTGCCAGTTAAGTTGGTAGCGGATTTATAAAATAGCTGTAAGTAGGGGCAGTGACTTTTCGCGAAAAGATTTCCAGACAAGATACAGTCCAAAGCACTGTAGGGTCGTCCAGCTTCTTTGGTTGGCTAAAAAATGTTCTGGCCCGTCGTTAACAGTTTGCTCACGAATCACGAAGGTTCAGTGTCGGAGTTACTTAGTCCTGAGTGGCTTGGTCAAAGACGGACACGGCACCAGCAGCCAATGGAGGTACAACAGCTGAGGTGTGTATGTAGTATTGAAGTCTACTATGTGCTCCAATTTTTACGCGAAAATTCACTGGCCCTAGCTATAAGACCTGACGCACTGAGAGTATAATATGTTAATTTATGACTACTAAAGGTTCAGGTCGTTTGTTTTTACAGACACAAGAGTGCGGATCTGCACACTGTTAACACAGTTACTTTCCTGAACATTCCTTGCTTTCCACCTGGATGTCGTGGAAATAAAGTGGCGCGGTCTACGAAAACGTTGATGTTACATACAGCGGAAGGATATAAGATGAGAGGGGATGTCGATCCTGCGCAGTGCTTTCAAAAGTGCTTAACTAACAGCGCGCATTCTGTAAAAGGAAACCTATAGTCCGTTCACGGTTAGAACTACTTTCAACTTTTCTGAAGCCATACTGAAGCTCTACTTTCAGGCTATTCCTCCGCTTCAAGCAAACAAAGCTTAACCGAGACTAGGAAATTACATCAAAGGGACAACGCACCGCATTAGTGCGCACTCAGTTTAATGATATTCGCATGAGAACTATTTCTTGCCAGACGTTNAAACTGAAGATCTACTTTCAGGTTATTCCTCCGCTCCAAGCAAACAAAGCTTAACCGAGACTAGGAAATTACACCAAAGGGACAACGCACCGCATTAGTGCGCACTCAGTTTAATGATATTCGCATGAGAACTATTTCTTGCCAGACGTTACCAACACACTTATTTAGTTTCTTTTTTTTTATGCGTATTATTTATAAATGAAATATTACAAGTTATAGGTAAAATGTAAGTAAAAGTTCAGTTTAACAAAAAATAAGATACTTCTGTGTTAATAGAAGTAAAAAAGCGCTTGTGATAGTGTTATATTTATGAAACAACCAAACACGCCTTCCTTAGGGTTATTTTTCAAAGATTTGATTTTTAAAAAATGTGAAGGTATCGCGAGTAGACTACAGGATGTATCTGAACTTCGTGCAGAAAATGAAGCCACGGCATCTGCGGGCCTAAATAACCACAAAATCCTAGTAACAAAATGTCCGCAAAAGCAATCTTGTGTTACTGAAGTGACGTTGAAGCTAGGTTCAAAAGGACATCCGGTGCTTACTTTATTGTAGCGTATTGTGCGGAATGTACTACACTTTTTTGCATTGAAAAACCGTACCTTTGTTTAGAAAATGTTGTACGCACACTCGTTTGCTTATATTATTTCCAACCCCCGGCATTATTGCAACTAATTTCGACGTCTCTTCAGTAATACAAGATTTCTTTGTCGGACATTACGTCAGTAGGGTTTCCTGGTTGTTTAGGTCCACATATACCGTGGCTTCGTTTCCCGCACGGAGTTCGGATACACCCTGTATAATGACGAGGTTGATGGCCCCCCGACGTGCGCGTAGTACCGTCGCGAGCGGAGAGGAGGCAGGAAGGGTNTTTGCGCCGTCATATCCCCGCTCAGGGCGTCGTAAACTGCGGGCCCTTCAATCACCTGGAGAGCGCCTCGCCTCGCCCCGACGCCGCGCACTCGCATTACGTACTCTATATATACCACATTCGCGGTTACTTCCTTCTTTCCCGAAGCCCTACTTCCAGGATATCCCTCCGCCTCGTACAAACTAAGCTTAAAAAAAATTACACCAGAGGGCAAACGCTCCGCATTCGCGCGCACTCACTGTAACAATATTTTTCATAAGAACTATTTCTTACTAGCCATTACCAACACACCTATTTTCTTTCTGTTTTTACTCAGATGTAAATCAAATATTATAAATTTGTAGATAAAATATAACTATAAGTTAGATTTAACCAAAAAATAAGGTACTTTTTGGTTAACAAAAGTATATAACATATTTAATAAGATATATATTTTTAATATATAATATATTTAATAATATGTATAATAATATTTAATACATATTTGATCATATTTAATACATATTTAATATTCTTAATATGACATATATAGGCAACAACTAAACATGTCATACATGGGATGTTCAAAAATTTGATTAAAAAGTGGGAAGAAACGGCGAAAATACGATACTACCCGACCAAGACAAGTGTGCAGCAGTGGAGGGGAAGACTCGAGTGCCGGCGTAGCTGTTGAGAGGGGAAGAACAGCGGCCAGTGTAGTCAAGTCTTCTAAATATGTCACGTATCACAAACGTTTTATATTTTTGTTAACATGAAAGTACCTTATTTGTGTTCACATTGAACTTAAAGTTATATTTTATCTATAAATTATAATTTTTCATTTGCGTTTGATATAAATAAAAACAGAGAGAAAACACGTGTGTTGGTAATGCTTAGTAAGAAAGAGTTCTTATGCAAAATATTATTACACTGAGTGCGCACGAGCTTTGTAACTTTGGTATACTTTTCTAGATTTGGTCAAGCTATGTTTGCATGAGGCGGAAGAATATCACGTAAGTTTAACTTCAGCAGTGCTTCAGAAAAGTTGGAAGTAACCGTGAACACATGACGTACGGGGAATTCAATACAGTTGGCTGCCTGCGCGAGCGCGTGTACATCTCTCCACATGAATGTAAGCAACTTGTACAGAAGCCCACGCAGAAGCATCAACATGACAACGCGAATTAGTCAACACTGTGCCACTACTCATGGTCNACGACAACGCGAATTAGTCAACACTGTGCCACTACTCATGGTCACTACGACACCTAACATCTGCAGACGAGAGCTTCGTTTTTTCCTGGAGGAGGAAGCGGTAAGTGAGAGAAGAGGCTAGGCAGGGAAATGGCGTGACCTTGAGTAGTTCGCGTGTTTTCCGGATGCACACTTGGCTTGGTCGGGTAGTACCTCTCCGCTTCCTCTCGCATGACGCTGGCAACACCCTACAGGCGGCTTACAGTTAACTGAGGATTTTTTAAAATCAACTTCCGGAAAATGTCACAGCCCCTACCTGCATAGGCGCCACGGTGGCCGAGTGGTTAGACTGCTCGCCTCCCACCTGGGCGAACCGGGTTCATCCCCCCGGCCCCGGATTTTCGCAAGTGGGAATCGTGCCGGACGATGCCGCTGTTCGGCGGGTTTTCTCGGGGATCTCCAGTTTACCCTCATCCTTACATTCCGGCACTCCTCCATTCTCGCCTCATTTCACCCTCATCGGCTCTAAAGATCTCTTTGTTAGTTAAGAGTTGCGCAACTCAACCCTACGTGCATATACGTTCGCGGGCGCAGTGCTGCGAGCCCGCCTCAACTCGAGGCGCTAGTCTCTGACGACTGTGGTACGCGATATCAGAGCACAACTGATACAGGTCAGAGCATTTACAAGACGCCACGATATGGCGGGGCCACCTACTTATAACCTTCACGCACTGCTATATCATGACGTCTGGCACGTCACTGTATTTACACTGGAAAGCCAAAAAAAAAAAACTGGTATAGGCGTGCGTATGCAAATAGCAGAGGTATGGAACCAATCAGAGTAACGCGATGCGGTCGGCAGCTAGATCGGTTACTGCTGCTGCAATGGCAGGTTATCAAGATTTAAGCGAGTTTGAACGTGGTGTTATAGTCGGCGCACGAGAAATGGGACATAGCATCTCTGAGGTAGCGATAACATTTGGATGTTCACGTACGATCATTTCACGAGAGTACCGTGAATATCGGGAAATCCGGTAAAACATCACATCTTCGACATCGCTGCAACTGGAAAAAGATCGTGAAAGAACGGGACAAACAACGACTGACGAGAATCATTAAACGTGACAGACGTGCAACCCTTTCTCCAATTGGCGCAGATTTCAATGTCTCCTGCATACCTTCAGACATTAGTCGAGTCAACGCCACGTCGTCTTGCGGCACTTCTGCGTGCTCGCGGGGGGCCCTACGCGATATTAGGCAGGTGTGCCAGTTTTTTTTGTTCTTCAGTGTATTTTTTGTGACTGAAAGGGTGGAGCTGTGAACCAGCTGTAGTGTGGTGTGGGCAGTGAAACAGGCGGCAAACTTGCTTCTGTGCGGTAGTGTGTTCTGGCAGTGAGGATCTTGCAGGGTCACGTGTTTGTGCGTGTGTGAGAGTGCGTGTGGTGGGCACTGTACCTCCTGCGGTGAATGGACGCACAGTCGTGGAAGTTGCTAGGTACCAGGAGCTGACAGGCGCTGTTCATTCCTCCAGCCTGCGACAACAACAAACAACAACAATGTTTACATACACATGTTCATGTCAACTCTCCTTCTTCTCTCAGGCCCCTGTCACACTCTCAAATTTTCACCTTCAACTATATTTGACAACAAAATTTGAAGACGAAATACGGCCATCAGATTTTTCCTTCCAACAAATCTTGTCAAATAATCTTGAACGTGTTTGAAAATGTGTCACACTGTCCAATTCGTTTTACTGGGAGAATTTAATTTGAATTATTATTTTTAATTATTTTCATAGTGGGGTATTGCTTTTGTTTTTCCATGAAGTCCGTTACAGGAAGAAATGTAAGAAATGTTGTAATTTATTTTCGTTTATTTACTAAATTATAATTTCATTTATCAGATATGTTTCCTGCACAATAAAATATAATGCCTCTGAGTTCGTAATGTTATGTGCAATATTCACTTAAAATAACATTTATGCCCAGACAGTTTCTACATAAATTAATTATCTTCATAATCTACTTCGTTTCCAGCAGTTGTTGGTTATTTTAAATTTTCTTGACGTCCGTTATTGTCGTGCACGATTCTGATAGGCTGAGACCGTCGAAGAAATTTTAGAACCGGGCCAATTTTTAAATGTTTGGTGGAAACTGAAGTCATCCAACTTTCCTTTAGACAAACATTGCGCCGTTTATCTCGTGCCCAATACGTCACAACTGTCCTACTGTATTTTACCAAACTCATTGGAAGCAATTTGACGGACAAATTTGACAGTATGACAGGGGCCTTATAACGAAACTCATTAACACTTAGAACATTATTCCCAAGTGTAACTCGGGCAACGCTAAAAAGAAAAATTTCTCCGATATCAAAAATAAATAGAAGAGGAAAAGAAAAGAAATTCGCATCGATATACTGTTTCTTTTATAATTTCTGTAGTACTTACCAGGCACTTAAAAGAATTTCAACAGAAATAATTATATTCGTTATTAAATATTGGTGTAACTACCGTAATTAACAATATAGATTTTAATGTATGCCACTTATGAAAGGGCCCTTGATTGGGAGACAATCAACTCGGCACTCGATGGGAAAACAGCCAGCCAATAATAAACGCCATTGAGTGCAGTCGAATGTCACGTGAACCAATAGAGCGTTGGTTCGTTGGAAGGCAGAGATCAATGTAGGGTATCGGCGACACAATAGTATTTTTACCAATACATGTAGACAAACTGCAAAGTGTTAAAACTACGCACACATTAATACGAACACGTGATTTTCGCGAGAATATTTACAGGTACAGTCCATTTACGGTTACTTTAGACTTTTCTGAAGAGCCCTGAGTAATGAGTAAGTTCTGCGTGTAGGATATTCCTCCATCCCTTGCAAAAAAAAGGCTGAACCAATACTAGACAATTACACCAGAAGGACTTGACACCGCATTCGTGCGCACTCTGTCCAACACTACTTTGCATAAGAACTATCTCTTGCTGGGCATTACCAACACACCTGTTTTATGCCTGTTATATTCGTATTTATTATAAATGAAATATTATAATTTATAGATATAATATAAGAAATAAATATATTTAACCAAAAATAGGGTACTTTGATGTTAAAACGAGTGTAAAACACGCGAGACAAATAATACATTTAGGAAAACACCAAATACTGTGTGCATGGAGTGTGTTTTCAAAGGTTTGATTAAAAACGTGTAAAGTTACCATGAAGAAACGTTATTCTAGAATTAAAGTATTTTTAATGAACACGCAGTTGTCCTTTGGTAACTGTCTCGTAAACACTTAACTTACTTAACGTTTGGACCTATCAGAATTTAGTGACCTCGATGATGAACATCTGTAATTGGCGGGTAAACGTGTATAGCAGCGTAAGAATTTAAAAAAACCACCCAATCACTAAAATTGATCTGAGATAACGTGTTTGCAAAAATTGGCAGTCAGTAATTCGCGGTAATTGTAATGTTTTAGTGTACGGTGTGCTTTTTCAAAGTGTATTATTTTTCACTTTTCGTTGCTGGCTGTTTGTAAACATGTGCCCCATTTGACTGTTACAACGAGAATTATGTTGCTGCGATAGTGACCGTCTGTGATTCATTCGGTATCAACCAGTGCTCTATCAGTCTATCGCGACAGTAGCGAAGAACTGCAGCGTTCTGAAAGAAAACAGCTAGTAAAATTTGTTTTTCAAGTTATATAAAAATATTATATAAAATATTTATAACTAATTCTATAAAAATAATTTTATAAAAATGAATATAGTGGAACCTCGCATGTGCAATTAGAAATGTAACTACAGTGTAGCCTCTATTTTACACTTTTCAAGAGACCAGGAGAAAATGTCGCAAAATGCAGGGAAATGTAAAAAGAGGGAAACTTGTGCTGTAAAACCAGACATTGGGACCAAAAAAAGTACGTGTAAATGGCAGGAAAGTGTAAAATGAGGGGGTGTGAAACAGGAACTTCACTGTATGTGTCATTTTTGGATGATTCCCTGTGACCATGCATCTTAAAAAAATTTCGCCGAGAGTTTTAACCCTACATGCCATCGTTTCCTATACATTGATGCATAACTAATTGCAACAGTTGCAGTGTTAGGTTATAATGCATTCATTTCTCGAAAACGTTTTTTGTATTTAGCGTAAAAACACAATACTGCCTTTTCAATTATCATAAGGGCCAGTGGTGGCGTGGTGGCCAGGGCGCTCGCCTCCCACCACGGTGATCCGGGCTCGATCCCCGGCGGGTTCACTCCCGGATTCAAGTATGTGGGAATCGTGCTGGACGATGCCGCTTGCCAGCGGGTTTTCTCGGGGTACTCCCGTTCCCCCCGCCCTTGCATTCCAGCGCCGCTCCATTCTAGGGTCTCACTTCATGTCATGACCGGGGATGACGGTCACCCACGGGTCCCAGATGGAAAGACCGTCACTCGGAGGGTGTTGCCTTGCCCTGGGTGCACTCCCCACGCGCCATTATTATTTTTCAATTATCATGTACGGTAGATTACCACGCCGCAGGAAGAAATAAATATCCGACAGTTACATTTTTTAATGCACAAATTAGATTCGAAGCAATCCGTTTTGATAACCGCACCCAATTCTTTATGGTTTGCACGTCGTAGTTCAATAATGCATTATCCAGAAACTCAAGAGATTCTTATTTCATTCTGGCTGTGTTACCAGCAATAAACGCCAGCTCCACGTACACTTTCAAGAGTAGTTCCACCCTTCCGGAGTAGACTTCGGCTGCAGGTCATGTACACAAGGTGTTTTTAAACTACACGTCGACGTTTAAAATTTTAAATTGAAATTAACTGAACAGCGCCGGGAGCCCTCCTCACTTCTGGCAGCCTTTACTACTCACTTGTGAGTACCACATGTACGGTGTCCTAATTGCAGGCGCGCTCCGCGTAGTTTCGAGCGCCTTCGAGGTATGCAACTTGCTGTGCGCGCAGGCACGTAAAGCTGCGGACCTTCTGCGTTGTTCTGCCTAACTTAAACTTAAAATTAAAAATACTTCACAACCTTTCCAAACATTTTGTTACAAAGATTTATTACTTATCTTAGCCCATAGACGTTGTAGTTTAAATTTCGACATGTAGTTTAAAAACAAATTGTATAAGTAACATGTTTATACTCTTTAACAATTTTACGTTTTCACTCACCTGACGCATAAATGTTCGTGTGAACCTTTAGAACACTACGCCTGAGTGTAACTCGGGGCTGCGCTAAAAATGAGAATTTTCCTGCCACTGAAACAAAATTTGCATGGACATAATTCCATTGCTTCATTTATGCTTGCTAGGATCTTAAAGCGACATTGTAACATACCAAACCCCAAATTATTGTGACTAAAAATATTTATTTTCATCGCTTCAAAAGTGAACAAAAATAAAGACTGTATTACTAGAGCTAATGATTTTTTGCGAAAAAATATGAGCACACGGTGTACTTCAACACTATAAGCACCCAACAGCAGTTTGTCTGTTGCCATTGGTTGCTGTCTGCTTGAGAAGGCGTTTTCGTATTTGACAAGGCCACTCAGAATTCAACACATCGGCACGGCTCCTACGTGATTCGTGTGCAAACAGTTAACACCTGCCAAGAAGTAATTCAGCCAATCTAGATATGTAAAAGACCCTACAGTGTTTTGAAATATAACTTGTCTTGAAATCTTTTCATGGCGATCGGCATCCCAACATGTTTGTTGGATAGTGGCGCCATATTGCTGGCGTGTGCAGCTGGAGTTCGCGGAATAAGTGGTCGCTTCACCTCTGTATTGTAATCTACTCTGTGGCAGGGCTTTGAAAAGTGCTCGCTTATCCGCGAACAGCAGGTTGCAGTGTGAGAGCGCAGGCACGTAATGAAGTTGTGCGAGTGTACAGTGCTCGCGGTTGTGTGGGGTGGAGCGTACGCCTGCAGGAACAGCGGCCTCCAGGGAGCCGTTTGCCACCTCCGGGGGCGGGGGCGGCGCCTGTCTCTCTGTCTTCCTGGAGCCGCCCCAAACATCTCTACTTCTGCCGCGGCCGCCAGGCGACACGCCACACTCATCTTTCCGCGCAACGAAGACGTAGAAGGCGTATTTTCGCAGTGTTGGTCAATCTTATAAAAGATATCGCTTTTTTAAACACCTACTTGGCTTCTATGCGCAATCCCATTAGAATACGATAGGGCCGGGGTGGTGTAGTGGTTAGACTACTCGCCTTCCACCTAGGAGAACCGGGTTCTTTTCCCGGTGGCAGCAGCGCCGGAATGCAAGGGCGGGGAAACGGAAGAACCCCGAGAAAATCCGCTGACCAGCGACATCGTCCGGCATGATTCCCACGTGCGAAAGTCCGGGAG
>NQII01001086.1:400210-417760 GCA_002778355.1 Clitarchus hookeri | reverse complement strand
GAGCCGGTCTACGCGAGGCATCAATCATGCATGGTATTGCCCGCCTCCAGGGAACTGCCTGCCGCCTCACCCCTAACACCCCCTCTCTGTCTTTCTCACGCTGTATGCCTCGCCCCTATGTCATATCCTGCTGCCGCTCACCGCCTCTCCGCCCTTAAACGCGCAGTTCACGAGTTGCAGTTAGGCTGGACTCGCAAATAGTCCGTCGCATCCGTCAGTCGTCCGTCCGTCCGGTTGTCACGTGATCTTCAACCAATCGCAGGGCAACTTTTTTTTTCTATCTGTCAAATATTTACCAAACTTTAACTTTCGATGGACTGATAGATGAACCACCGCCTTCTGACGACATTCCTTAGACGGGAATACTCAATTTGAAATAAAATGCGAGGCGGTGGATCTGTGTTTATTTATCCATAATGGTAAATTCAAAAATTTTAAATGAAAATTTTTTGTTAGTATGTATTGTTATTACGTAAAAAAAAATGATTCTCCCAAAAATGTTTCTCTCTTGAAAAAAAAAACATTTCCAACCAAAATATACCTCCAACGAAAGAAATATCGCGATATTAAGTTATCACACTGAAATTTTGCCGTACAGAAGGATTGACGGCCGACAGATTGTGAGTCGCTTTCAACTGACGGACAAAAACGACAGACGAATGACTGTCGAACGGACGACTTGTGGGTGCGACGGACTATTTGTGAATCCAGCCTTGGGGTAGTGAAATTTTGCGGAAATATTTCAAGACAAGTTGTACTTCAAAACTCTGTAGAGTTTGACACGTGTTAACTGCCTGCGCGCGAGGGATGAATGCGTGCCGATGTTGCCGAATTGTAAGTGGCTATGTCAAATATAAAACCCGTTTTTCAAGCAGACAGCAACCAATGGCAATAGACGAATAGCTGTTGGGTGCACATAGTATTGAAGACTACCATGTAGGCCTACTCAATATTTTTTCACAGAAAATCAGACTCTGTGAGCGAAGTGAGTGAAGAGATTTCGGAGGCTCTTAACAGCGAGGTCTTGAGAGCCGATGAGGGTGATTGAGACGAGTATAGAGCGGCACCGGAATGAAAGGGCGGGGGGAAACGGGAGATCCCCGAGAAAACCCACTGACCAGCGGCATCGTCCGGCACTATTTCCACGTACAAAAATCCGGGAGTGACCCGTCCGGGGATTGGACCCGTATCGCCTTAGTGGGAGTCGAGCAGGCTAACCGCTCAGGCACCGCGGCCCCCTACTGGCTCTGATTATAGTCTGTGGAGTTCCGAGTTGTTTGTCTCCCGATCAAATACACTTCCACACGTAGTTGGAAGTACAGTCTATTGTTCACTTCAGGTGTTACACGAATCTGTTTTTAGTTACAATAATTAGTGTTTGAGTGTTGCAAAGTTATTTTAAGATGCTGGCAAGCATTAACGAAGCAGTGAAAATACATCCATGCAAATTTTGTTTTCCTTAAAAAAAAAAGTTTTCCTTTTTAGTGTAGTTAGAGTTACACTCTGCTATAGTGTTCTAAGTGTTAAGACAAGGAATTACATCTCCTGATTTGCTGCCTAAGTATTATACTCAGAGATTAAGCTAAAATGCATTAAACACGGCCAGTGATAGTTTCAAAAGGTTAATTAAAAAACTCTCAAATAACCGCGGACAGAGCACAACACTGCTAGCGTTATTTGACTTAATATTGCAATGGGGACAGGTAACCGAAAATAACATTATCACCGACATAAGCCACCGTAGAACTGCGTTGTGTGCCTTGTACTGTCGCACTAACAGAATTTCGTTTAAATCCAAAGGTTCCTTTTTGGTGCACAAATTTTTATGGCAGTAAGTGTATTGTGGTTAACGATAAATCGAGACATGAAAACTTCGCGAATTAATTTTTACTAGGAAAAACTTTAGCGTAGAAGTTTTATTTATTCTGCGACCGGGCCACGTTTATTTATGGCATGCGCTGCAGCAATTGTAAATCCAAAACAAAAAAGGGTCGAATTACGTACAACTTACTACTGAAAAAAAAAATCCTCTCAGTGGGGCGGAAGCCAACGTAGGAATATCAGAGGCTCGAGTGTATACGGAGAACTGCGGTTTCCAGCGTGGAGGTCACTGAACATGCATCAATTTCAAGTTCCAGCCGTAAAAAAAAGAGTTTTATCGACGTGTGAAATGCCACTGCCTTTTATTTTCTCCATCGTTGGCAGGCGTGAATCACGCGAGACGGGTACAAGCTGACACCTTCCTCCAGACATACAACTTTCAAAGAACCCTTCAATCACTTTCCTGGAAGCAGAACTGCCATTCGAGAAGGGCAAGATTATTCCATAACAAAGATAGGAAAAGAGTTCGCACCTACAGCCGTACAAGAAAAATATTGTATCGACCAAAATTTTTGTTGGAGGCCACAAAATTCTTATGTCAATATAGTTATAGGGAACTCGCGGTTTCTTCACACGTTTTGAATCAAACCTTTGGCAAATAACCTCATGTGATGTGTTCGGTTGTTTACTGTCATAATGGTTTTATATTTGTGTCCACATAAAAGTACCTTAGTTTTGATTAAATTGAACTTTTACTTATATTCCATCTATTGATTGTAATATTTCATTTATAATTAACATGAATAAAAAAGCGAGAAAATAGTTGTTTTTGTTATGCCTAGTAAGAAGTAGTTCTTAAGCACAATGTTACTAAAGTGAGTGGGCATCATTGTGAAGCGTTGTCCTTCTGGGGCCCTAGAAGGGCTTCAGAAAAGTTGGTGAATGGATTATATCACAAAAAAAAATTATGTGGCGCCAACAAAAGTGTTGTGATTGCACCGTGATACAAAATCAATTTCGACAATCGCAAACATATTCAGTGCGCTGTAAGGCAATAATGTTTTTGTTAGTCGCAATAAAAAGTTACGACCCTAATCGCAATAATATTTAGTGAGGCTCGCGATGGTTTTTTTGATGGTTGCGGTCGATAGGTAGGTATGGTTCAACGCCTCATTGACAAACAGGATTGGGGATGGAATAGGCTATGGTCTTTATTAAAACGTGGTTTAGGATATACATACGAAAGAGAAATTAAAACGGCTGAGCAAGGAATCGAACTCGGGTCCTCTCGAATGCGAGTCCAGTATGTTGCACCTCGTTCGGTGTTGCGGTATTTCACTTGATCATGCACATGTTCTAAAAAGTGGGAGACACACCAAGGCCTAAACACTTCACCTCAGGGAAATTTTATTTTCTGTAATCACTTGTGTGTTAAAATTTGCTGACTTGGAGTAAACGGATCATGTAATCCAAACCCCGATTTCTTAAGAACGTCCTTCGTAAATATTGTTATCACTTAATGCAAAGAGAAGAACACGGATAGATATGGAGTCGGGATAGTGGACGCGGTAACTGGACACGTTGCAAACGAATAAATGTTATGACCGGTACTTTACCTAGCAAGGCATCAGGGCCGAATACTCTGGGAGTCTTCTTTGTGGATAATGTGATTTGTGGAATTTTCTACTCTTCTTTGATATGAATGGTTAATGCCAATAATTCCCATACCATTGATAGATAATGAAAAATTCGCGGATTCATTTCGGGACAAGCTAGAATTCAAAATACGTGTGTTAATAAAACTTGAGCCATTGGTCCACACGGTGTTTGACACATCCTTGAGAACGCTGGCCCAATCGTCGCCTTCCACTGTGACAGCAAGGCAACCAATGTGCAGTTGATGTCGGCATATTTGTACATAATACTGCAGAGTCTAGCCTGCAGGTCATTGAACTCGCGAATTTTTCATGTGTCTAACCAATGAGTATGAGGCACGTTGTTCATTGGCGGCGAGAAAACATCTGTGCTCGAGTACAGAGCATGCCAAAAAAATCACGTGATTTGCAAAGCTTGATTTAGAACGTGATGTGTAACAGAGCGGGCTAAGACAAGGAAGCCAACTTGAGCACGCATGCGCAGAAAACCGGTTGCAGTTTTGCAGTAGCCACGGCGTAACATTTTGTCGTTAACCTTTTCAGTAACTCATAAATATATAATGTTGGGCGTTGTAACGAACAAATTTTTCTTCGGAACTTCACTAGTATCACCATAACGCCCCGTCACACCACGACCAGTAAGAATGTGTTGTGCTAGATGTAAATGGCAGCTGGTGTTAATGAGACTGTGTAACACATCCTCGACAAGGAATGATATCTGTCACATGCGAGGTACTTACTTACGTTGTTGGACGTTCTCTGCCGTGTACAGTATGGGCCATGAAAGACACATACTGTGTCAAATACCGCACCACTGTGCCTTGAAAGGTTAATGACATTAGTGCAACTACCCTCGACCTAATATTTAGTTACAAATACAGTTTTTTCTACAAAAAGACTTAGTAATATCTTTTCACTGCACAAATACGTTCATGACCACTAAATGGCTTTGATACTTATCATTAGGGGCAGTTATATTTCGCGAAAAGATTTCGAGACAATATAGAGTCCAAAGCGCTGTAGGGTCGTCCAGCTTCTTTGATTGGCTACACAATGTTCTGGCCCGTGTTAACCGTCTGCACACGAATCACGAAGGTTCGGTGTCGGCGTTACTTAGTCCTGAGTGGCTTGGTCAAAGATGGACACATCACCAGCAGCCAATGGAGGTATAACAACAGCTGAGGTGTGTATGTAGTATTGAAGTCTACTGTGTGCTCCGATTTTTACGCGAAAAGTCACTGGCCCTACTTATCATTCTACGTGTTGTCATGCACTTCAATCCTTTTTTTTTAAAATCAGTAACAAAATTTTGCCTTGTTAAAGTTGAACCTTGGGCTCGGCCTTACACACCGTGTTGAATTACTGGTTTTTAGCTTATTTCAGTTTCATTACGCTTTAGAACAAACATAAATTCTGAACTTCTTTTCAAGTAATTGTGATGTAATTAGTGCATCATATTTTTAAATTATCGATAGATAGTAAGCGGCTGTTTCACTTCTGTGTTTTTGAATATATCTGCGGTTTAATGATGATTGTTGGTTCCTGCCGCGAGCGCCGAGAATATACACACGTGTCTCAAAACTATTATACATAAGNGGCCAGTGACTTTTCGCGTAAAAATCGGAGCACACAATAGACTTCAATACTATATACACACCTCAGCTGTTGTTATACCTCCATTGGCTGCTGGTGCCGTGTCCGTCTTTGACCAAGCCACTCGGGACTAAGTAACTCCGACACTGAACCTTCGTGATTCGTGCGCAAACGGTTAACACGGGCCAAAACAATTCTTTGCCAATCAGCAGTTCAAGTGCGAAGTAGGCGGGCACTTAGAGCAGAAATGTTATTTGCCACATACTGGATTAAACTTGTAACAGCAATGTTAATACCAATAGAAGTATATTACATTAACAGCAACATTAGTCACTGGCGGCTCAGATATAATAAAAAAATTACTGTACTTGTAACATTTGCCCCTTAACGTACTAGTAATTTTTCATTTCTAGTGTTGCAAAAGATCAAATTTATGGTGTGAAAAGTACTTAAAAATTTCTTATAACATATAACTAGAGACCTGAAAAATTCGCATTTTCATTTCGGGACAAGGTAGAATTCAAAACCCCGTACTTTTGTATTGCTAATGCTATTGGTCTACCTGTTAAATTACACCTCCTGGACAACTCTGAGCCTATAATAAATACACAGTAAAATGCAGACCGAATCACCGTCTTCCGCTAATACAACAAGCAACCAATGAACAGTGATATCCGCATGAATTTGCATACGAAAATAGAGTATAGCCTACAGGTCGTTGAACTCGCGAATTTTTCAGGTCTCTACATATGGCAAGTTGGAAGCTATGGAAAGAGTCTCAGTAGGCCCGGAGTGCGAGAAGCAACCAGTTATAAAGTAGTTGGTGTGTCGACAGGAACCAGCAGCACTGTCCAGGGAAAGGCGATGTTCGTATTGTTGGTAGCTTCTGGACTTGCACAGCACCGACCATGATTCTAACTGTTTTGCAGCATGCCAGACGTGAACCAGTATACTCGGGGTTATATGTAGGGGCAGTGATATTTCGCGAAAAGATTTCGAGACAAGATACAGTCCAAAGCGCTGTAGCGTCGTCCAGCTTCTTTGATTGGCTAAAAAATTTTCTGGCCCATGTTAACCGTTTGTGCACGAATCACGAATGTTCAGTGTCGGAGTTACTTAGTCCTGAGTGGCTTGGTCAAAGACGGACACGGCGCCAGCAGCCAATGGAGGTATAACAACAGCTGAGGTGTGTATGTAGTATTGAAGTCTACTGTGTGCTCCGATTTTCTCGCGAAAAGTCACTGGCCCTAGTGTTATGTTAAAGGGTTGATACAGCACTGTCGGTACATCATTACATTTTTATCTGTGTAGGTATAGAACTTTACAAAGTTAGGAAATTCACTACGCATTCCAATGTTTCCTTACACGATGCAAAGGAAAGCTGCCGTAAATGTAAGGATAAAAAAATACCTTGACCATTATTTCCTAGCATTGTACGTTTGTTCAGTGATGTGTAGAGATATCACTAAAAATTATGTTAAAAAAAAGTTAATTGGAATGTCTATTCTTTCCATATACGTTTACTCGGCTTTCGATTGGCCACGCTTAACTCTGGAAACGGACATTAGATCTGACTGGCTATTGCACTTTGAAAAAGATTCTTTATTGGCACGGACAAGAAAATTTCACATTTTAAATAACCCGTAGGATTGACTACACCTCTCCATGTATTTTCGAGCCTCAGCAACTTGTGGAATTAATGTAAGGTGCAGTTATTTATCAGCTTAGGCATAATTTGTAAAGTCATTTTCTGAGTAATAATTTAATTTTGCGAAATAGTTTTATGATATTCGAGAGTAAGAAATTAACCTAAATTGGCATATAGGCCCTGCAGTTGAGTTTCGTATATAGCAACATTCTCGTATGATTTGAATTGTGCGCTCTGGTGCATTATTTTAATTTTAAAATTAAGACATGGCAGATATTTTTTAATTTACCTTTTATATTATTAATTTATTTAAATTTTACATAGCAACTTGCTTTGAAATATATTACAGTATCATTATTGCAAGAGAAGTTGTACCTATTTTGCATTGGCCATATTACCAACTCTGAAAAAATTTGTAATACTACACACATAGTCAATATAGGTCATACTACCCACTCTGAAAACTTCAGTCATACTACACATTTTGAAAACATTGATCATAATACCCATTCTGAAAACATTGGTTATAATACCCATTCTGAAAACATTAGCCATACTACCCACTCTGAAAACATTGATCATACAACTTATTCTGAAAACTTTGGTTACACTTTTAAATTCTGAAAACATTGATCATACTACCAATCTTAAAAACGTTGGTCACGCTTCCTATTCTGAAAATATTGGTCATGCTACCCATTCTGAAAACATTGATTTAATCGATTTACCTGAATTTAGATGGTTCGGGAATACAAAAAGAAGTCAACATGGTAACGGTGGAGCTGCATCAATGAAAGCAGCCGTTTCAGCAGTAATAAGTAGTGAAATGGGCTGCTTTAAAGCTGCAACTCAATTGGAAGTACCACAAACAACACCGGAGCAGTGTGTGAAGAAGCGAGATAATCCCAGGGTTGGTGTTTCCAAGACTCTTCTGTGAACAGCAAGAAAATGAAATGGTTCAGTATTTGATAACAATGGAGAAGCGTCTCTTTGGTCTCCCTGCAAAAGAATTAAGGTCTTTGGCTTCCCAGTTGGCTACGAGAAATGTCTGCACAAATCTGATGAGATGGCTGGTGTGGACTGGTTTAATGCTTTCATGAAGAGGCATCCTGAAATGTTTCTTCGGAAACCGGAAGCTACATCAGCGGCTTGTGCCTGAGGCTTCTATAAAGTAACAGCATCTAATTTTTTTGAACTTTTAACCGAGGTCGTTGATAAACATGGCCTCACTGCAGAGAAAATTTTAAACGTCGATGAGACGGGAATCACTGTTAACCCCTTGACGCATTCTGCGTCCCTATATTTTATTCGTCAGAACACACGCTCTGGCGAAGCTCGCAGGCGGACGACCGCAATAAGGATTAAGGGTTTTGTGGACGTGCCGGCAGAGTGACGCCAGGAGCCTCGCAGCTGCAAAGGCGCGCTACCAAAGGTTTCTGCACGTGCAACTGTTCCTGCACATGCAGACGACAGCCGGAGACAACGGAAGGCACCAGGGCGCAGACACAGCTGCATTTCGCAGCTGCCCAAGGGACACCGAGATCCCACCACCAGCTGCGTCTGTCCCGGGCTTGTACCGCAATAAACCATGAGAGCTTTTAGCGGACGTGCGTGCAGAACGGGACAATAAACTTCCAGGCCAGAACCAAGGGACGACGCCAGGCCGGCTGCGAACCACACGAGCAGCGACCACGTGTTTTATGACACACAAGCACCCCGGACACGTGCAGCAGAGACGGGGAAAGTTGAATATGGTGATGGACGCTACAAAACCACACGAAGGGGGGAGCAACAGGGCAGTCAGTGGAGAGACGTCGAATCAGTCAGTCGCGGATCGAGCAGTCAGTCAGTCAGCCGGAGTCAGTCGAGGATCGAGAATGCATCACGACGTCGACCTTAGTCGGAGGCCGTCAAACGGGACGTGCGACGGGAAGAATACGAGAAAAGTCAGTCAGACTTCGTCAAACGCAGAGTTCTGCATTGGACCCGGGAAGAAGGAACTTCGAAGCCAGGCGTCGAGACGCCCACCAAGTTCGAGAGCAGTTCCAAGCCGCCAGCCGAGGGAATACAGCGCTGCAGTGTCAGATAAGTAGTTCTACACCAAGTGTGAAGAATTTCCCCCCCCCCCACGACGCCAGTCGCGGCGTCAAACCATACGTAGCCTACATAGAAAAAGGGGAGGAGAGTTTGTCTCGTGAGTTCATGTACCAGTTAACCTGTTCAAGCAACAATAAAACTCGATTATGTGAACACACGTATAAAGTGTATGTTATTAGTAAATTGGACCTAGAGACAACAGTGTCGATGTATTTGTACGCCCTATCACTGAGGGCTAGCATCAAGTGCTGGCGCCTCACGCCGCAGAGCAGAATCAATACCTACTTCCAAACTTCAGCATTTGGCAGTTATCACCCTAAAGGCCATTCCCGAATTATTTCTCAGAAAGGCAGATGCCAGGTTGGTACTGGGACTTCAGCTGACAGGGGGGAAACTGTTGCAGCGGGAATTTTCCTTCGGTGACAGTTGCCTACCTGCCACCTATACCGATATTTCCGAGAAGAAGAATGCAGCAAGAGTTCCAAGCAGGTCTACCACCTGGATCCTGGGCTGAGGTTGAAGATAAAGGATGGATTACAAAGGAATCATTTCTTTAATGGTATAATAAATTTGTTATCTTTTCTGGGGCAAACAAACAATGACCAGTGTTACTCCTGCTCGATGGGAACGCATCTCATACCAAAAAACTTAAACTAATTGATACGGCCAGGGAAAATGGCGTTATTATATAGTCCCCCCCCCCCTCACTGTTCACGCCGTCACCAGACACTGGATGTCTCTTTCATGATGATTTTCAGCAAATATTACGAAGATGAAGTGAAAAAATGGTTGCGTTCTTATCCTGGACATGTTATTTCATATCGCATCTCTGTTTGGATCAGCATATTAGCAGGCTGCAACAACGTCGACTGCCATAGACGGTTCCCAGAAGATTTGGCTCTGGCCAGCTGATACGAATGTACTCGATGTAGTAGATTTCCTTCCTGCAGACACCACTGGCACACGCCTGCTGGCTGACGGCCCTAGCACTGCATCGCTTCTGCAACTTTCTATTGCAGACGAACCTCAGGCAAGGCGCTCAAACTCTACAGTTGCACAACCCGTGCCCTTACTTCAAACTTCCTGTCCAACTAGGCCTGCACTCTCCACTTTCCGAAATTGTTCTCCTTAAAACGTGCCAGTTCCCAAGGTAGCTCAAGGTGAAAAGCGGAAAACCGGTGAAAGGGGGACAACAGCAATTCTGACCGAATCTCCATATAAAGCGGAATTAGCAGTCACCCGAAATGAAGCGAATAATAAATTGAAGAAGACACCTAAGAAACGCCTCAATTGATACGAGCGAAAAAAGAAAACAAAGAAGAACATAAGTAAGTCTCCTCCCCTCAAGTGAGAGAAGAAAGTTAAGGCGACGCGACGGTGCAGAGTGTCTGTGTCGCTACGGCCTTTGCTCTAAGTCAAATGAAGGTTGTATAAGCTGTTCAAGATGTCTAAAGTGGGCTCGCAATTATTGCGCTGGTGTTGACAGTGATGACGATGAAGTTGTCCACATCTGTGAACTCTGTGCAGATTAGTTGGCCAAAAACTCTTTTACTTTTCAACGTATTTAGATTCTGGTTTTAAGTGCTTAATGTGAACTGTGTATTTATTACACTATACATTTTTTCAGAAAAAATAAGCAAACTAATTTTTTCTAATTTTTGTTTATTATAACCCATTTTGCTCCATACCTGGGACAAAAAGGGGTAAAATACCACTTCTTCTTTGAAGTGAAGTGATTCAATACTATAACAATTTTAAATTTATAACTTAATATAAAATTATACTTTATAGACTAATACATAAATTAGACATTATATGGGTATACACTGTAAAATAATTTTCTGGTAATCTTCCTAAACTGTAATTGAAGTTTTAAACCTATGTATAGTATGGAAATAACACATGTCAGACTGTAAGTATAGGAATGTTGGGCGTCGTTACTATACAAGGTTGGCGACTTCCCTACGCATTTGACGGTTCCGTGAGCGAATGCAGGAGAGCTGCCATGGATGTATGGGAATATAGTTTACCATTCGCACTTCTCACTATTCGTATACATCGATATGGTAATTTTACAAATAATTTATTAGAGTTTATTTATACCATTTTTAATTGCTTATATCAGCTTCCGAACGTTAAGTACCCCATTTTGCCCCACATTCCCCTATTTCAGTCTCCTACGGGGGTAGCAGCAGTTTCCGTTTACTTAATGGCTGTGTGTCTTCGTGAGGAGACATTTTCGCTACTTTACTGGCCAATCACAACTAGATAACTTCAGTACTGCGTGTCTGTGATTCGCGCGCACACAGCTAAGACGCGTAAAACGGAAACCATCCAATCAGGACGGGGAGATCTGGACTAAAGTGTTATGAAATTCAACTGGTCGGGAAATATTTTCGCGAGAATCGTGTATCCCTACCTATACCTAGGGGCAGTGACTTTTCGCGAAAATATTTCGAGACAAGATACAGTCCAAAGCACTGTAGGGTCGTCCAGCTTCTTTGATTGGCTAAAAAAATGTTCTGGCCAATGTTAACTGTTTGTGCACGAATCACGAAGGTTCAGTGTCGGAGTTACTTAGTCCTGAGTGGCTTGGTCAAAGACGGACACGGCACCAGCAGCCAATGGAGGCATAACAACAGCTGAGGTGTGTATATGGCATTGAAGTCTACTGTGTGCTCCGATTTTTAAGCGAAAAGTCACTGGCCCTAATAATTAGTATTTTCATTGGCCACAGGCAACTTACGGCTTCGTTTACCTGTGCGAGCGCTTCACTGGAGATANCCTAATAATTAGTATTTTCATTGGCCACAGGCAACTTACGGCTTCGTTTACCTGTGCGAGCGCTTCACTGGAGATAAGTCATTCAACACATGAGGTTTTACTATTGGCTAAAATCGTTTCTGGGACGTGCTACTCGAGTTGTTGGGCCAATAGCAGAAGCGAAACAAGCATATAGCGTCTTGGAGTTTAGTCTGCAGATAAAAATAATTAATATAAATGTAAGAATTAGCATATTATTAAAATATTTACTTCTCAAATAATTTCGCAGTTTCACTTCACCAACGCGTGGATAAAGTAACCAGGCCCTTGGCGATGTTAATATTATATACGGTGTAAGAATACACAATATGCATACAAGTAGATCTTAACCAAGGTTTCTAGAAGGGCTCAGTTTATCGTGAGTAGCCCGTAAAGATGGCGAAGTATCAAGACTCTGCTTCACCTCTTACGCAGAAATTCTACCTTTTTGTGTCATAATTTCCGTTTTAGAGGAACAGTTGAGAATTTTTTACAATACACAGAAAATTTGTATCTTACGAGTTGTTTAAAATTTGTGTACTTCATATTTACTACGTGTTATTTGGCATTCGTGAAATGGCATGAACCCGCTGACATTTTGAAGTTTATATTATGCTATTTGTGAAAATAATTTACGTCGATGGTTCGAATTTTACGTATTTACTGCACAATAAGGCAAATAGCTAAACTTATATAATTACATTTTTTTAANCGTCGATGGTTCGAATTTTACGTATTTACTGCACAATAAGGCAAATAGCTAAACTTATATAATTACATTTTTTTAATGTTTTACTTCACAAAATTCAATCAGCAGGAAATGAAAGAATTTTATGTATTGAATTACGCTGACACTTAAGGCTACTTCTTGTGGTTGTACTATTTAAAACCCCGCAAGGAGAAGCCAGTTATTTCGGAAGNGACGCTGACACTTAAGGCTACTTCTTGTGGTTGTACTATTTAAAACCCCGCAAGGAGAAGCCAGTTATTTCGGAAGCAGAGTGGGTCGACATTCGAAGCCCCAATAACTAGAGACCAGAAAAAATTGCGAGTTCAATTACCTGCAGGCTAGACTCTACAGTCTTATATTCAAATACGCCGACATCAACTGCACATTGTTGGTTGCTTGCTGTCACAGTGGAAGGCGACGATTGGACCAGCATTCTCCAGGAAGTGTCAAATACGGCGTGGGCCAACGGATTAAGTTATATAAACGCATGTGATTTGAATTCTAGCTTGTCCTAAAATGAATGCGCGAATTCTTCAGGTCTCTACCTATAACTCACTTTCCAAAATCAGATAATTCACATTGATATTATATTCCGTGGGTTACTTCGAGAAATATTTAAAATCGCACTATTAAATGATTTCCAAATTTTCTAACATGGCTAAAAATTAGGAAAATTTAGCATATTTTCGATTTGTAGTAGTGTATAGATTTTTTTAAAATAAATCTTTCTAAGTCCGCCTTAAAAAGAATTAAGATATATGTAAACAGTTCTATCGTCCTTGTTAAATACTCTGTAAACGTTTTCATTTATTTTATCTGTACGTCCCAAAAAACAATAAAATTGTGACTTCGACATACCATGATGCAAACACTGTGCCATCTAATATTTTTTTATGCGGGGAAAGACTATAATATGTACGGTGTTTCCTACGCATATACTGTAAAGTAAGGATTTTTTAAATGACTATCACTCCTAAGGTAACCGCCTACTTGTCACTTACATTGCGTTGCAGTGTTTGAAACCCACGCATATTTTAAATCAACCCACTTAACGTGTTCCCATTATACCGATATACGAATATAAATCACATTTCAGTCGATGTACGAGTAATACTCTAAAGACGCCACGTCACGCAAATTAGAAATACTACTCCCGAATCCTTCAAAAATGCTTAAAACGGCTTTTTCACACTGATACACGGGGCCAGTGTTTTTTCGCGTAAAAATCGGAGCACACAGTAGACTTCAATACTACATACACACCTCAGCTGTTGTTATACCTCCATTGGCTGCTGGTGCCGTGTCCGTCTTTGACCAAGCCACTCAGGACTAAGTAACTCCGACACTGAACCTTCGTGATTTGTGCGCAAACGGTTAATACGGGCCAAAACATTTTTTTAGCCAATCAAAGAAGCTGGACCACCCTACAGTGATTTGGATTGTATCTTGTCTCGAAATCTTTTCGCGAAATATCACTGCCCCTACGGATACATTTTCAAATATACAGATCGGAAACATGCTGAACTATCACAGGGCCTTGCGCTGAACTTTGCTGCACACTTTCCACTAATACAATGACGGGATTACCGTTAGAAGACCCGTACGTACACGCAGCATGATGAGAATACTGCACGCCAGTTCAGAGCCTTGCGGATAAGAGCGATGGGGCATTAGGCGTGCATGTCAATGTCGCCCTTACCGCTCGCTTACTTCTGTGCTTCAAACGCACAAAACAGCGCCCTAGTTGTTGTACGGGCCTCATTGTATGCAGTTGCGCATGTTCCAAATCCAAGAGAAAAACAATGGAATATTTTTATGTAAACATTTTTCCATGACAAACGAAAGTCGATATTTTGTTGCCCATTAGTAAATTCGGTTATTGGAACATAGATGTGATCGTTGAAACGTGCCAAAGTAAGCAAAAAATTGCTGTAAGTAACCGTCTGTTTACGAAACTTATTCTTCTGTGAAACAGTGTTTTAAACTACAGCGACAATGAACATATNAACTTATTCTTCTGTGAAACAGTGTTTTAAACTACAGCGACAATGAACATATTGCTGTATTGTAGAGACCTGAAAAATTCGCGAGTTCAATAACCTGTAGGCTATACTCTATGTTCGGATGCAAAATAATGTGGATATCACTGCTCATTGGTTGCTTGTTGTATTAGCGGAAGACGGTGATTCGGTCTGCATTTTACTGTGTGTTTATTATACGCTCAGAGTTGTCCAGGAGGTGTAATTAAACGGGTAGACCAATAGCATTAGCAACACAAACGTACGGGGTTTTGAATTCTAACTTGTCCCGAAATGAAAACGCGAATTTTTCAGGTCTCTACCCTATTACAATTCTATAGACACCGTTCAAAATTCTGAGGACACAGAACACACGCGAGGTTTGTTTATGCTATTGTCCATCGACGTCGCAATGCTCTCCCTAAGGCGGGGCGCAACCTTGAGCGTTGTCCATCGCCGTCGCAATGCTCTCCCTAAGGCNTTGCTGTATTGTAGAGACCTGAAAAATTCGCGAGTTCAATAACCTGTAGGCTATACTCTATGTTCGGATGCAAAATCATGCGGATATCACTGTTCATTGGTTGCTTGTTGTATTAGCGGAAGACGGTGATTCGGTCTGCATTTTACTGTGTGTTTATTATAGGCTCAGAGTTGTCCAGGAGGTGTAATTAAACGGGTAGACCAACAGCATTAGCAACACAAACGTACGGGGTTTTGAATTCTAACTTGTCCCGAAATGAAAACGCGAATTTTCCAGGTCTCTACCCTATTACAATTCTATAGACACCGTTCAAAATTCTGAGGAAACAGAATACACGCGAGGTTTGTTTATGCTATTGTCCATCGCCGTTACAATGCTCTCCCTAAGGCGGGGCGCAACCTTGAGCGTTGTCCATCGCCGTCGCAATTCTTTCTCTAAAGCCAAGCGCAACATTGAGGCGTAAACATTTTTTTTTTCTAGTGAGATTTTTCAACCCGTTTGGTCAAAAATTAATTTATTAGTTCAAGTGTTACAATAGAGTAATTTTTAGTACGAACTCTACATGTGTTCAGGACTTGTCTTGCAACCAATGAACAACGTGTTGTGTCCTCGACGATCGACGATAATGATTTTCCGCTATAAAAAAATGCTAGTACATGGCTTGACTTCAATACTATGAGCACCCAACACCAGTATGTTTATTGCCGTCTGCTTGAGAAGTAGTTTTCATATTTGACCGGGCAACTCAGAATTCGGCAACGTCGGCAATGCTCCTACGTGATTCGTGTGCAGACAGTTGACACGTGTCAAAAAGTAATTCAGCCAATCAAGATAGGCAAACGGCCCTACAGTGTTTTCAAATATAACTTGTCTTGAAATCTTTTCGTGAAATTTCACTAGCCCTAACGACGGGAATTCATGTGGACGAGGTGTAGAGAGTTCCACCAATCAGATTAGAGTTCCACCAATCTGATAAGAGTTGCACCAATCAGATTAGAGTTGCACCAATCAGGCTAGCCACAAGGAAGACTGGGCTCTGATGCGTCGCTGTGTACAGCGCCGGTCATAAGTCTCGTCCATGTGCAACTTGCGCAGACCGCGGACACGGTTACTGAGGACGTGTTCCAAATTAGTTCAGAGTATCGTTTTTCGTAATTTGAATTGAGCATTTAGTGAGGTTTCAGTCGGAACACCACGACATTCAACTGTCTAGCACGCCGTGCTACTGTTATTTTCGCGTTAGTGTTATTCCAAAATCAAAAGTCCACAAACGTCTTAAAATAAATACTAATTCACGCAAGTTCCCAGAGGGACGTTTAAAATTCGAAATAAACAATATAAAATAAATGTGACGAAAATTGTTATTTAACGAAAAAATTGTGTCACGAGAAAATATCTATTTCATGAATATTTCAGCAACTTGCTTTGTGAAATAATTATTGAGAGTACAACGCACATTTATTTATTCCAGATAACCTTACCTATATTTGTATTCAAAAGTTTCAAACAGGCAAAACTAATTTGGCGGCGATTTGGTAATTTGTATTTAGTAATTTGTCAGCTTCGAAGTTGACAAAACGCAAATGAAGAAAATACGTCATAGATAGAGACCCAGGAATCTTGCGTATTCACGCAGCATCAAGCTAGATTTCGCAATACCCTGCGTACTTGAGCTTCAGTTAGTTGTTCATTGGCTGTTGCTCCAGTTTAACCACTGAACAGGCAGCAAAGTATTCGGTCCTTGTGTTCCCTACAGGTTCGTTGTTGGTCGCAAGCAGTCCGGGGCGTGTCTAACAAACTGCGGTCCAGTCGAAGCGGAAACTCCACGGTGCATGTGGATAATGTTTGACTTGTCCAACTAACGAACTCGCGAAATTCCCGGGTGTCTAGTCATAGATACGGGCGTGTATTTTTCTCGAAAAGATTTATGCTCATGCTGTACTTTAACCTCTCAACGTACACATTAATTTTTTCATTCCAGGTGTTGCAAAAGAGGAAACTTATGGCGTGCAAATTACTTACGACTTTCTCATAACAACTGACCCTTTGAAAAACTATGGAAAAGGGTTTCAGTAGATCCAGGGCACGAGAGGTAACCAACCATGAAGTAGTTGGTGTGTCAGCAGCAACCAATAGCATTGCCCAGGGAGCAGCGCTGTGTGTATTGGCACTACCGCCTGCCATTGTACAACACCGGCCATGATTTCACTTATTCTGCAACATGTCATACGTGAACGAGTATACTCTGGGGTTAATATCCTACGTCCACAACGACAGCTTCCTTTGAGTATTGGCCGTGCGTCTACGTGAGAAGACATGTTCTCATTTGACTGGGCCAATCAGAATAAAGTACTCCGATACCGAACGTCCATGATTCGCGAACAGACACTTGAGGCACGCGACATTTAAAATCACCCAACCACGAAAGTGCACATGAACATAAGTGTTTTTGGAGTAGAACTGAACTGGAAATCTTTTCGCGAAAAGCACGTGACCCTAGTCATATATGTTGTAGATAAAACAGGTCACGTGACCATTCCGTTAGGAAAAAGCGCCAGTAGTGACTCGCGGGAGGTGGAGGGAGGCGGAACTCACCTGCCGGGCGGCGGCGGCAGTGCCTCGCTCACAGCTGCGGTCCTCGGCGGCGGGGCGCGCGTCTCCGACTGGCGGCGTAGCATCCGCATCTCCCCCTCCATCGTCTCCAC